>JBBPDC010039337.1:0-11881 GCA_037974485.1 Hemigrammopetersius urotaenia | reverse complement strand
GTGACACGTTGTTTGATCAATGTTGTTATGTATGGGGGTGCAAGTCCGTTTTTGGCCTTAAAAGCAAGCGTTAAGGAACCACTAGGCTCCTTAAGTTCAGCTTATTAGACAAATTCACAGATGCGGACAAGGCGGGTCAAACAGTGACAAAACAGCATTCCAGCTGACTTGTACATATTCAGAGGAAACGTTCTGAGTCAGGTTTGGGTTCGGGACAGTAATTGCTGAATCTTTATGCGGCTCTCATGGGTTGGGTGGGTGTAGGTCATGAAAAAGTTTTTTGATACATCCCTATGTAAGCAATCTGTAAGCAGCTACACAGGTTAGACAGGAGGCCAATTAATAGTATGTGTCAGATATAAGAGAAGTTTAACTGTGTAACTGAAGTTACAGGACACTAATAATGAAATTAAATGATTTGATAACTGTATTGCACAGTCTTCAGGTTTACTAAGGGACCCTACACTTTATATTTATATAATTATATATGTGTCAAATAAAGAATCTTGATTTTTAACACATTCCAGTGAAGCTCAGTGCCTGATTTCCACATACAAGAGTACACTGGAACAGGTGGGGTTCACAGTAATCGGCTTTTACTGGGATAGTTGATACGCACCACACACACCACAGCTTTGAATCTTTACACTCTGGGTGCCATGACTTTCAGAACTCCGAAGTTTATTACAGGGCTTGAAAACCTTTTATATCGAGAGCGATACCTTAACTAACGGAGGGGGAAGAAAGCGCGGACCCCAGAGGAATGGAAACAGTCACACAGTCTGATGACTCGTATACAGAAACCGCAGTCATCCCCATGATCTCTGCTTTTGACCTTTACTCTTCCCAGACATCGGTTCTCACACAGAAACTCCCTCTTATCTCAAGACGGGGGTGTGAAGCACCACAAGACCATTAATAAATTTAACCTGTGGTTAATGGTGGTCTGTAAGATTTAATGGAGAAAATAATGAAAGCATCACATATCCCAAAGGCAAGAGGAAGTCACTGCCACAGTAATATTCAGAGACTGCTGATAACAAATACCGCCTACAGTTCAATAAATATCCTGCAATCATGGTACTGATGGTTTAACATGCGTTTCTAAACTTCTGTAGTTCAGTCCTTAGTTGTTCAGAGCCGGGGGGCTGCACTTCTCCCACCCAGTGGTGGTGCTGAAGGTAGGATTCGAACCCATGACCTCTTGGTCCAGAGGCAAATATCCTACCACTAGGCCACCACCTCCCCATCAGGTACATTTCCTTAATACCAAAAATGATGACATCTAATGTACATTATGGTCATAAGCAGCATCCCATGACCTTTACAAGCTAATTCACTTTTACAGTCTTAAAGCTGTTATGTTAGGCAGATGGTGGCCTGGTGGTTTGGGAGTTGCCCCTGTAATTGGAAGTTTGTGGGTTTAAATCTCAGCAATGCCAGCGGCACCACTGGGCTACCCTTGAGTGAAGTACCGCCCCCCGCCCCCGCACACTGCTCCCTGGGTGCTGTGTTCCCGGCTGCCCGCTGTTTTAAATGGTGGATCGGTTAAATGCAGAGAAAGAATTTCACATTGTTTAGACTGTGTGCTGTGGTGTGTTCACGCATGACTATAAGGGCCGCTTTACTTTAAACCTGTTGCCAATATTACCACATTACCACAATGAACTACGAGGCTAGTGAGGTACGCAGCAGGAACTTTAACCACTAAGCTACAAGAAACAGGCAACCCAGTGTGAATGTGAATCAGATTTGACTGATAAGCTCACTTGAACAGCAGCCTTACAGTTTGCAGCATTTTGAGTCATATACAATGGATACATACAAGATTATTAGTTTCCCTAGAATATCTGCGCTCCGAAGGTTTCTGTGGATAATGAATAAAGATAATATACAAAATATTATACAAATATAAATACATATATATATATATATATATGTACACTGTAGAGTTTCTTTAGATGTCTAGGAGGAGCAGATGTTAAATGAAACAGTAAAACTGTTGTGGTTATTGAGCAGATATGAGGTTTTGTTAGGATCTTGAAACTTCAGGGGCTGTGGGTGGTGGTGGGGGGGGGGGGCATATTCTGAATTTCTGAATTGTGGGGTTTTGGCTGAGGTTGGGTTTCAAATTGTTGAGGGGCTGTTGAACCGTTCTCCCCAAGGCCTTGTGTCACCACGCCTCCACATTGTTTTTTTCAGATCCTGGGCTGGTCATAAAATTTTGAGGTCTGTTTCCCCAATTGCTCAGGTCTAAGAACGCCCCTGCAGTCACAGCCTTCAAGTTTTTTAATGTGGTGCTTCATTTTTGAACTCACTGATTAAACACAAAGACACGAGGGCCTCTTGTGGCCACTGAAGGAACTTCAGTTCACTAAATTCATGTCAAATTATGAAGATAATGCTCAGCCTCTCATCACTATAAAATGTCATTTGAGTAGTTCTTGATTATACTGACAGAAGGAAATAGGAAGGCGTTATGACTTTATTTTCAGAACATCAAGAACATATTTTATTTAAAAGTATGATGCACACTTAAAACACGTTGTGCTCGTTTCCCCTGCAAATAACATTCTATTTCTTAAGCAGTATCTAGGTCATAGTTTAATGCATTCTCTTCTAAAACGAATAAAGAATATTCATATAATTGAATGCAGTTCTAATTTACTTGTAAAGCATCTACTGCAAACAACTTTGAAGACCTTTAAATTACATGCAAAATAATGTGTTGCTTAGGGATCACAATTGTTCAGAAATTGTCCAGATTTTATTTACTGGTTCATTCACCTCAGACTGTGTTCATTTATGCACTGTTTGTTACCGAACACAAATTGTTGCTGTACTACCAGATTTACAACAGAGGGCAGTGTTGTGTGTTTTTACAAGAGGAAAGTATATTGTCAGTAGTGAAATACATCTATCTATCTGTCTATCCGTCTATCTGTCTGTCTGTCCATCTATCTGTCCTACTTTCATCTATTTGTCTGTCTGTCTGTGTCCGTCCGTCCACCCGCCTACTATCTGTCTGTCTATCTGGTTATTATAAATGTATGAGACATTTATTATTAACTCCAAATATTGGAATAAAGCTGCAAAAGCATTTATTTCTGAAGTCATTTTTTGTGTGATGTCACAAAAAAACAACACTATTACATGTAATATAGGCCTGCCGCTTTACCCACTTTGCACGAATTGTTTTAGCTTTTGCTGCCTTTTGAATGAGCCACAATACAAATCAGCCCATCAGAGCAGAGCTCATTTATATATTTCAGTCTTAAAGGCACAATAAACTCTAGAGGATAAAGAGGGTCTGAAAAATTGTCATGTAAAAACGAATGATGACTGTTTTGGTGTGTAAAACCAAAAATATGAGGTCTTTAAATACCCCCTTTAAGCAAATGTCTCTCTCTCTCTCTCTCTCTCTCATTCTTCTCTCACTCTGTCTCTCTCTCTCTCTCTCTCTCTCTCATTCTTCTCTCACTCTGTCTCTCTCTCTCTCTCTCGCTCTTCTCTCGCTCTGTCTATCTCTCTCTCTCTCCCCCTCTCTCTCTCTCTCTCTCATTCTTCTCTCACTCTGTCTCTCTCTCTCTCTCTCATTCTTCTCTCACTCTGTCTCTCTCTCTCTCTCTCACTCTGTCTCTCTCTCTCTTTTCTCTCGCTCTATCTCTCTGGAAACAACCTGCATTCTTCATCAAATTCTCCGCCCTCATTCAGACTTTTCATGTGCTGTGGAGGTGATTGTACTACTGATGTGATCCAAAAGCCATTAATGCTTCCTGATTGATACCTCAAGCTCCCTTTCACCAGATGTGCACCGGGCGAGTTTGCAGAGCAAAGACGAGCCCCAAATTTTTCTCTCTCTCGCCCCTCTTTCTCCCCTGTCTTTCTCTCTTTTTCATTCTGTCTCTCTGTCTCCCTCTCTTTCTCTCACTCTCTCTCCATCTCATTCCCTCATTTCTCTGTCCCTTTCTCTGTCCCTCTAGCCCTCTCACATACACTCCTTCTTTCTGTCTCTTTCTCTTTCCCCTTCTCACTCATTCACTCCCCCTTTGTCTCTCACTCTCACACTTTCTCTCTTTTCTAAAATCAGCATTAAAGTATAAAGAGTGATCTCTCTCTCTCTCTCTCTCTCTCTCTCTCTCTCTCATTCATTCTCTCATCACTCTCTCATTCTCTCCTAATTTCTCTCTCTCTCTCTCTCTCTCTCTCTTATTATAAAGCGTTCTGAGGAACATTATCCAGTTTATGACGAGGTCTAGTCAGCCATGGAATGGATGTCTGTGGTTAAATAAGGCCACAAGCCGTTTGTCAGATACCTTCACAGAAAGGCAGAAGCATTTTCTGTCTGATCCTGCCTCCAGTTAAAACAGCGAGATGTCACCAGCTGTTTATAGTCACTGGACTACTTTCTCTTTTTGGAGGTTTTGGTTCGAAGCTGTAAATCTGATGATAATATCACTTGCAAAAGATATTTGGTGAGAACCTCCTGCACTCTTTAAAAATCAAAACTCATTACAGCAGGAATCATCATATTTTCCATTCAAATATCAGAGCAATGTTACACACAGATGTTTTCATAAGACAGATGAGTGATGGATGACAGATTTATTGTGCTCCAGAAGAACAGAGAACTTTGGTGCATCCCGAATATTTGGGCAAGTATGGAGTCCAAAATGTCCTTATTTTAGCTACAAGGCTAACGTTGCTAACACACAAAACAAACATGGGGCAGCTGGTGACCTTTGTTTGTCATCAGAAAGTGAAGGGTTTTAAGGGTTTTAATCCCAAGACTGTCAGTGGCACCACTGCCAGGTACCCTTGAGTAAGATGCCTGCTTAAACCACCTCCAGCTCCTCATTAAGGTAGAGCAGACTTGTGGATGTGGTTTAGGGCCAGGTTTCTCAATCACTGGGCTGCGGTCCACTGATGGGCCGCGAAGGTCGCGAATCTAAAATCCAGACAGGCCATTGTTCCGCAGTTGGTTATTTAATATAATCTAATGTGGCCAAGTGGGCCTTGGCAACATGATGTGATAGACAGGTGGGCTTTAATGTTGAAAAGGTTGAGAACCATTGGTTTAGGGCACAGTATGACTTACTGTCAGCTAAAAAAAAAAGAGAGCCAAAACTAAACCTTCACTTTAGAAAGGTCCAAGCTAGTCTTCTTGGTCTTCTCCAGGCTTGCTGAAATGCATGATGTTATTGTGTGCCTAATTATATGTGCATGTTTAATGGTTGCATAAATATCTAAATATGAGAGCCCAAGATGGTATAAATACACAAATGCATTGAGATTCACTGCAATGGAGTTCAATTCTTCAACTTGTTTTTCTGTTAGCAGGTGCTGCCTGGCTTTAATGCCACCTTGTGGACAAATTGCAAACTGCAGATTTGTAAATGAACCTTATTCGTCCCTGTTTTTAAATGATCATCTCTGCTTTAACAATATAAGCAATGTTGTCACCTATTGTAAAATATATAAGGCAACCCAACATTAAGAGCCCTGTATCCTCTTTGAGGTGTTTTCTGGTTCATTGTACGTAACAGCCACGGCTTTAGGGTGCGATGTGTAGTCCAGGAATCTGAACACAGAGTCTGTGAGATGAGCAGAGACACTTTGGTCCTGTGAGAGAGAGGGAGAGTGAATACAGTGCTGTGAAAAGCCCTTTATCTGCCACTTTGAGAGCTAATAAAGAGCCGCCATTGTCCTTTCTCTCACAACCGCCCTCTATTCTCTCTTTCTGGTTTTTCCCTCCCACTCTTTTCCTTCATATCTGGTAGCATATTTACAGTTGGACAGATCTCACAGATAAAGTGTGTTGCACTGATAACCAGATGAATGTGAATGCAGCTTGTGAGAAAACGGCATTGGCTGATCTAGATATGCTTGGCCACAGGGTGTATGTGGCTGTCTATTGAAGTTTAGGCCATTCTGATGTGATAGGCTTGCTGCTGTGGTGTTACAGTGCTGAGAGCTTCCCTAATCGTCTCTAGTTTTGCTGAGGGCTTGGTGGTGTACTGTGTTGGTCAGTAAAACCACAGTATTACAGATAAGACCATAATGCAACATCTGCACTGAGCTTTCTCTACACCAAGCGGAGCTGGACCAAAGCCAGGAAGATAATGGGAGACCACAGCAATCCCAAAACTCTTCTCCCTGCTGAGGTCAGGAAAGCACTTCTGCTCCCTTGAGCCCAACACAGAGAGAATGAGGAGGAGCTTCTTCCCTCAGGCCGTCCAGGCTCTGAACCAGGACTCTGGTCACCTTATTTTATTACTTTGCATTACAGAAACGGTAAATTGTACCAAGAAATCACAAAAGCAAGTTTATTACAGATTATCTTACAGCCCCACAAGGTTTGAGGCGAGTGTGTCTTGAATATTTGATTCAATGCTAGAGTTTCCTCTGCTCGTCTATTTTAGTCTCATAGCTCTGGTAAAAAGTGTCCATTTGTCATTCACGACCAAACCACTGCACAGCACAAAATTCTTCCTCTGCATTTAACCCATTCACCTAGTGAAGCAGCGGGCAGCCTGGGGAGCAGTGTGTGGGGACGGTACCTTACTCAAGGGAACCCTGGAGGTGCCACCTAGTGTTGGGATTCGAACCCACAACCTTCTGAATGCAGGGGCAACTTCTTCCTTTGCTCTCTTTCGCTTAACCCTACCCCCACTTTTAGACAGGACCTTCTAAAAGTTCATCAGAAAAGGACCAGAGGCACATGCAGATGCACAAATACACCGTTTATTCTCTCTTCATATGTAGACAAAAAGATTTCACTGAAATAATGCTTTCTGACGTTTACAGCATGTGCAATAACATACATTACGTACATCATTTACATTGATGTAGGCGTTAAGTTCACTGCATAGTGCACAGAGTCATATGGTTTAATAGAGATAAAAGAAAAACAGAAAGAGTGACACGAAAGATTTCTCTTCAAATAGGCTTCAATTTTACCCCAAAGATTCCTGGTTCACATTCCAATGGAATAAGTGCGACATACTGCAACATGTCTGTGACATCAAAGTCCTAAAGGTTTTTTTTTCCCCATTAAAAAATATTCTAAGAATAGCAATTTCGACATGGTCGACTTTTGTTTGGCATTTTGTATAATACAGACGATTTTAACTGTGTTATTAAGGACAACACGTCCTCCTGCATTAAGGGAAGTGATTTGCCAAAGCAAACGTTTCCTTTAAATGTGAAAACGAGGTTTCTAACCGAGGTCAGGTAAGATATACTCAATAATACATTTCTGGTATGTTAGAAACACTTACTCTGCAGTCAGGCGAGAAAAATAGCGACAAAGTACAAGCCATACATTCAAGAAAAAAAAAAATAGCTTCAAGTGTCTGAGCTTAGCTGCTTGCTAGGAGTCCATTATTGTGCATTAAATCATTATTGAACAAAAAGCTCAGAAATCAAGTGAGGAATAATCAGAAAGGGACACCTTTCATCGGGTATTGACAGTTTCAACAGTCTTTTTTCCCTGTAGGTGGTTGTGTGTGTGTGTGCGTGCGTGCGTGCGTGCGTGCGTGCGTGAGTGTGTGTGTGTGTGTGCGTGTTTATGTGCACACACCGCTGGGAGGGTGTGTGTTGTCTTTGGTGGATGATCTGATACGTGATCATTCTGTAATACTGATGTGGAAACAGGCACTTAGGGAGAAGCAGAGTCAGTCCAAAACTAACAAACTCATCTACACAGCTATACTTTTTATATTGCTCACATTTAACACATACACATACACGTCCCATCAAAGGTTGTTCAAAGTCTTTATGCCCAGGTTAGTCATGTTCAGTTCCACCCACTAGATAGGACTCTCACAATCGAATAATTCCACCAAAGTTGGCTGGGAGAATGGTAACATGTGCTTCATATGAGAACACTAACTGCCACTTTTGATGTTGGCTAATGCCCAGGCTGGCTAGCATTGGGCATTTGTAATACAAAGGAGTGAGCTCTCTTAGTAACACTTTACTGCAAGGCAGAATTCATAAGGCTTCATGACATCTACATAGGCCTTTTAGAACAACTGATATTGGCTATTATAACAACTATTTCCAAAAGGTTTATGGGGTAAACTGGAAAAAGTAACCTTTATGACAAGTGACCCTTTATAAATCTATATAAATGTTAACAAAGAGGTGCTGAGTGGTGGCCCTTGTTCCACGCTGGCCCCTCTCTTTGACCCCTGGAGGTGCCACCCATTCTGGACACTCTCCCCAGGCTCTACTTTTGGGGACAGTAAACTTATATAAACTTGTATATAAATAGTCATATTCTAAAATAAAGTCTAATGCCAGTTGTCGTAACACTTTCCGGAGTCAAAACATTTACAAAAAAGATGTTTATGACAACTGATGCTCACTAAAATAAATGTATACAAGGGATAGAGTCAGTTGTTATTAAATGCTTATAAATGTGTCATTGAGCCTTTCAAATCCTGCCCTGTCCCAAAAGACACTTGGAGGATCAGAGTTTTTAGCACAAAGCTGCCGTGGAAAACCTTTGCAGGTATTTTATCTTTTATCTTTTGCATAATATCACTCATAAAACAACACAAACCTTGTGGGCAATGAAAAGCAATGTGGGCTGAGAATGTATTTTCCTACTTGAATCAAACTTGTGTAATATTCATAGCTATGCTGAACATTAGGACGTATAGATTGCAGAATAAAACAAGGCTGTTCAACCTCTGTTTGAGATTTGGCCTCATGCAGAGTTCAGGTCCATCTATAATCCAACACACCTGACCCATTTAAACAAGCTCTACAGGAACATCTGGACATTAGAACCAGATGGATTCTAGGCTGGATTTAGATCGCCGGGGTCTGAGATCTTTCCTGCTGTAAACTCCAATGGAAGCAGAATGGGGTTGCATATGTTCAGCTGAGATGATTCAGGACAGTCAGAGCAGCGTGCAGAAGGTAATACTGACTATATAGAGAAATACTGGAGGCGTATAATATTGAGAACTTCAAGTAAAACAGCATGAATCTCTTTATCAGAATTATAGGACTGGTTTCTCAGACACAAATGTGGCCTAGTCTTGGACTAAACTGTGGGACCAAAAAGTTCATGTGGTTTTACTGGACTGTAAGTTTTACTTATAGTATAGCTTTGAATAATTGTAGGCAGCCATGTGTAACCTAATAATATGAAAGTGTAATAATAAAATGAAGAGATTCATAATAATAAATGCAACCAAAACAGAAGCTTCCAATTACAGAACAAGCTGGGTTTAACTCCTAAAGTCCAATGTTTCGTATCACTATGCTATTTGGAAAGTAAAACAACATGAACCTCTTTATTGGAGTTTTAGGACTAGTTTCCCAGACACAAGTTTGGCCTAGTATTGGACTAATCAGCAGTACCAGTGGTATATCACCAGTCTAGGCTTAATGTCTAGAGTCTGGGAATCTGGCCCATACTGTCTGAAACTCCCTAATACTGCATGGTGCATTAAACATGATATATTTTGACAAAATAAAAAGTTATCAAAGCATTGTTCTCAGGTTCATGATTTGGCAGCCATGTTTAATATGTAATATTGTAATAAAGAGATTCTTATTAATACTTGGAATCAAAACAGACGCTTCCAGTTACAGAACAAGCTGGTTTGAAGTTATAAGGTCGAATGTTTCCTATTTCTATGCTCTGTGTTTTGGTTCTTGAGGCTGGCTTCATACAGTGAAACTTTCATGAAACTTCAGCTGCTTAGCATTATGTGAAGCAGCTGCAAGACGATGCATGATCAAAACACGGATGGCGGTTCATCGGATCTCATCAAACATGTCATTTAAACCGACTAATTTCAAAAGACACATCACGGACAACTGGAACATTTTTTACTGGAAAGCAGTTGGTTGGACTGGTTGATTATGCCAGCATTTGTTCTGCTTTGTTTGGCTGTTGTATCATCTTAGAGCTTTGATGGTGTTCATGTTACCATGGTAACAACCCAGACTCATTTTCCACCTATTTAAAAACCCATCAATCATGTACCGATTTCATGCAAGCTGTGATGTGATGCCCCACATTATTACTACATGTATTGCAGATGCATCATCAGTGATGTTTCTGGATGGCTTCTGGATGGCAAGAAAATTGATAATCATAATAATTCTGAAATGTTTGAAGGCACAATACTGGTCAACTAATTAGAGGTCTTTCATGTATATCTGTCTTAAAGGCACAGGCTGTTTAATTTTAATGGAAGTTGGAAAATAGTCAAGTAAAATGATTTTGGGTAGGATACTTGCCTCTGAACCAAGAGGTCATGTGTTCGAATCCTACTTTCAGCAGACCATCACTGGGTTCCAGAGCAAGACCCTTAAACCCAAGTTGCTCCAAGGAGACTGCCCCCTGTAGTTAGGGAGTGGAAGCCGCTTTGGATAAAAGCATCTGATAAATGCTGTAAATGTAAATAAGGGGAAAATAGGAAAGACACCAGGACTAGCTGCATGAAAGCTTCACTGTGTAAAGTAAGCCACAGCTGAGGACAGCTCTAGTTTAAACCCGCTCAGACACACCTGCATGGCCTGTTCCTAACCACTGTTTCAAGCAGAGTGGCATATTTGGCTGTGCTTCGTCAAAATGACTGAGAAAAGGAGGTAATGAACATCCAGAGTTCCAAAAACAAGTTCATTTGCTCATGACTGAAGACTGAGAAAATGGCAACAGAGCTTTAGAACACACACACACACACGTACACGCACACACATTCTCACACATACTCCCATCCCCTGTTTGAGATGCAGGGCGTCTGCTGGTTCCTTTGTGAAGGCTCAAGTGTTCCCATGCCAGCGTGTTTGCCCTGCGCTGTTTCAGTTGGCAGTGTGTAGGTTGAGGTGATGCCAGTGTGTGCCAGAAGCACTCCCTGACCTCACTGCCCCTCACCAACCCCTCGTTCCGAACGAGGCTTTCTCTAAACTGTCAGGTCCATTAGCCTATGGCATCCCAGACGGACACGGTGCCTTCCCTCTTAGCCGATCAGCCACTGCGCTGCAGTCCTGTAGGTGGGTCAGTCAATTCAGCAGAAAAGAACAGGCCAGGATGGAGGGAGATTAAGAATTACAGGTCACCCCCGCGTCCTCCACGTGACCGCAGTTGGTTTTACCCCAGCCAGAGAACTTGCACTTGTGGATGGTGTCCTCGGTACCAATGCAGGCGACATCATCCATCCAGATCAGGCCTGTACCTACAGAATAGAGAGAGAGAGGGATATTTGATGTGCCAAAATTCCCCTCAAGTAAAAAAATACATCTGGACAAAGTACTGAGTGTAAAGTAACTAAACAGTGCCTATTTTACAACCACTCCAAAAATCTAAAGAGAAAGAGAGTAAATTCATTGAGGAGAATAACAGAGACTTGCAGGCAAACTCTCACTGAATCCTCCCTGACACACACACACACACACACACACACACACACACACACACACACACACACACTGCTGCTCTAGATCACTCTTTTCCCCTCTGTCTACTCTAGGTTGTGTCTCTCTGTTCCAGACTCCTTTTCTCCAGATCCCTCTTTTTGTCTCTCCTTTAGGTCACTCTCCGCTCCCCTTTTTGTCTCTCCTATACATATAGACAAGGAAAAAAATAAGAGACTGCATGATTTCTGGTTATTGCATGTGTAATTTGTGTGAGTGTGTCTGTGTAAAATGTGCATGTCACGATGTTGTTGACCACACTTGATTCGAAATTCCAAACGAAAATGTTTGGAGAAAATGAAAAAAAATAATACATATAAATAATGTATTATACCTTGGAAATGTTAAAATGCATTATTACATTATGAGGCACTTCATTCACACACACACATTTATTTCACATTTATTTCATTTTGTAAAGCTGCTTTGTGACAATGAC
>JBBPDC010039278.1:0-11883 GCA_037974485.1 Hemigrammopetersius urotaenia | reverse complement strand
GCTACAACAGCAGAAGACCCCACCGGGTACCACTCATCTCCACTGCAAATAGGAAAAAGAGGCTACAATTTGCACGATCTCACCAAAATTGGACAGTTGAAGACTGGAAAAATGTTGCCTGGTCGATTTCTGTTGAGATATTCAAATGGTAGAGTCAGAATTTGGCGTAAACAGAATGAGACCATGGATCCATCATGCCTTGTTACCACTGTGCAAGCTGGTGGTGGTGGTGTAATGGTGTGGGGGATGTTTTCTTGGCACACTTTAGACCCCTTAGTGCCAATTGGGCATTATAACATGCTCCCTATATAACATGCTCCCTATACAATACACTCCCTATAAAACATGCTCCCTATATAACACACTCTATATATTTTTCTGTTGTTTAACTGTTATACAGCTGTTTTTCCTGTCCACTTAGTCTTCCTTTGTCCTAGATTTCGTTGTGCTGTGCTTTCTGTTTGTTTGTGCCTGGTGGGGTTAGCTTCATTAGCTTCAGTCAGCTAGATAATTCTCACCTGGTGTTAGAGAGGCCAGAAGTAATTAGTAGGAGTTTACACTCACCCTCAGGTATTAAAGGCAACTCGCGTCGTTTTTTGCTGGTTGCAATTTCAGGGGAGGGGTCCTCATACTCCCAACTTCTTCACTCAGCTAAGTTTCTTCTCTATGATATTCTATTTGTCTGTCTTTTTTCTTTTTGCTATCACTACAGAAAATGTGCCTCAGGCCTATACCTGTTCACATATCTTACTGGCCGAGCAGATACATTCTGCAACGGCGTGAAAGAAATCACAGTAATCTCAGCTGTTTTTTTCTCCGCAGCCTTCTACAGTGGTTCATGGTAGTCTGTGGAATTGCCAATCTTGTATCAAGAAAGCTGACTTTATCTCTGGACTGGCGCCTCTCCATTCATTCCACTTCCTGGCCCTCACAGAGACATGGATCACACCAGAGAACTCCTCTACTCTGGCTGTTCTTATCGTCTGCCAAGTCCTTCTCTCACAATTCTTGCACTACAGGCAGGGGAGGGGGTACAGGTTTGCTTCTCTCACATTGATGGCGTTTTATGCCTTTCAGTCTTTCAAAGCTCAACATCTCATCCTTTAAATTCCATTCTGTTACTATAACATGTCCAACTGAGCTCCATATAATTATCCTTTATCACCCACCTGGCCTATAACTTCATTGATGAACTGGACATCCTCCTGACCTCATTTCCAGTTGTCGACTCTCCACTCATCCTCCATCTTCAGTTGAATCAGCAACCAATAACCTTCTTTCGTCTCTCTACAGCTCAGTTAATCTACTCTGCCCCTTGTCTTCCAGACCAAAGCGTGTCTCTCCCCTGGCTCCATGGCTGTCTGAGGTCCTGCAACAAAGTAACCAAAGGAAACTGAGAGCAGCCAAAAGAAGATGGAGGAACATGCTTAGTGACAGAGGCCTTATTACCGCTCCCTTTATCAATTTGCTACTGATTTAACTTCTGCAAAGAGTTCTTTCTACTGGTCCAAGCTTGAAGAATTGGCATCCAACCCTCGCAAGCTCTTTGCCACCTTTTCTTTACTACTTAAATCTCCACCTCTCCCTGTTTTTCCAGTTCTCTCACTAGAAGACTTCATGGTGTTCTTTGATGAGAAGATTGATGGCATTAGTAGATCCTTCCCACCAGTCATCAAGCCACGTGTCAGCTTAAAACCAGTTTCTTGGCATCTCACCTCTCTCTCTCTCTCTCTCGGATGTGTCATTGCTCCTGGTGTCCAGCAAACCCACCACGTCTCCGCTCGATTCTATCCTGTCGCGTAGGTCCAGATGATATCCTCGGATCGAATCCCGCATTTCGCCAACATCATCAATGGCTCCTTAACAACTGGCAATGTCCCATCTGCTTTCAAGTCTGTAGAGGTTACACCAATTCTGAAAAAATCCTACAACAGTATCTCTTCTCTCCTTCCTTTCCAACTCAACATCTTTCTTTCTCAAAGCAGGCTTCAGGGCCCTCACTTGTCCGGGTTCAAGGCAGTGCACTCTACTGAAACTGCACTACTAGCCGTCTCTGAAGAACTTCATGGAGCTAGATCAGCCAACCTGTCTCCTTCTCTGATTCTTATTTCCCTCCTGCAGCCTTCGACATGGTTAACCATCAGATCTTCCTGGCTACTCTCTGCAGCTTTTCCAACCATTTTTATGCAGATGACACTCAACTTATTCTTTCTTTTCCCTCCAGTGATGATCAAGTCTCGGCCCGCATCTCAGACTGTCTGGCCGATATGTCCTCTTGGATGTTGGCCCACCACCTCAAGCTGAATCCCAGCAAGAGTGAGCTTCTTTTCATCAAAGGGATTCCATCACCAAGCCATAACCTCACAGTTTATTTTGAGAACTCTTGTTTTTGTCCCCTCGAAGAAGGTAAGAAATCTTGGTGTCATGCTTGATGAAGAACTGTCATTCCTGTCGCACGCTGACCACCTCTCCAGGACATGCATTTACATTCACATTTACGGCATTTATCAGACGCTTTTATCCAAAGCGACTTCCACTCCCTAACTACAGGGGACAGTCTCCCTGGAGCAACTTGGGGTTAAGGGTCTTGCTCAGGAACCCATTGGTGGTGTGCTGAAGGTAGGATTCGAACCCATGACCTTTTGGTCTAGAGGCAAGTATCCTACCCACTGTGCCACCACAGTGGGTAGAATGCAGATACATTCCTTACAACATCAGAGGAATCTGACACTTTCTCACCATTGAAGCTACGCAGTTACTTGTCCAGTCTCTGATCATCTCTAATCTGGAATACTGCAACTCTGTACTGGCTGGACTTCCACTCAAGGTAACGAGATCACTTCAGCTGATTCAGAATGCAGCTGCGAAGTTAGTCTTCAGTGTTCCTAAATTCTCACACACTATGCTCTACTACGAAACCTTCATTGGCTTCCTGATTGCTGGGCTGCTCACATTAAGTTCAAAACCTTAACATTTGCCAAGAACGGACTTGCACCTCCTTACTTATCAGCACTGAGCAAGCAGCGTGTCTCTTCTCGTCCTCTCAGAGCTTCAAGCACTGCTAGTCTTGCATCAAGACCCTTTTCAATCTTGGCCCTTCAGTGGTGGAATGAACTCCCTCTTGCAATCAGATCTGCGGAGTCTCTCGCTGTCTTCAAGCATTGTCTTCATGGAGCACTTTGGTGACTAACCAGTCCTTTCATTTATCTCTTATACATCTTTTTCTTTAGATTAAAAAAAAACTCAGTCCCTTTTCCTTACTTGTGTATTGACCTCTGACTTTTTTCTTTTGACAGGGTTTGCTAAGGTGTATAACTTAGCTGGCAGTAACTTGGTAAAAAGCAGGTGTTCATTTTAGTGTACAGGTATAAAGAACAGCTGAGGACTGATGTACACCACTCTGAATAAGAGTGTCTGCTAAATGTCTTAAACATAAACGTATATAACACTCTATATATAACACACTCTAAATACCACACTTCTTATATAACACACTGTCTAAATAACACTCTCCCTGTATAACACACTCTTTATAAAACATTCCCTAAATAATACACTCCCTGAATAACATACTCCATGCTACACACTTTCAATTTAACACTCTCTATACAACACACTCTCTATATAAAACACTTCCTATGTAACACACTCCCTTTATAACCCTGAGCTCCATATTGAATTGCCTCCTAGTTTGTTACCCACTTTGGGTTAAGTTGTAGTGTTTGCATTTCTCTTGCTTTCATCCACAATGTTTACACACAAAGTTGAAACTCTTTGATTTGTAGCCAAGATGTACAGGTTGTTTATGCAAACATGTGATTCATCTTGTACATAGTCTCTAAATATTGCTTTAAACCTAAACGTGTTTCTGTTCTCTGTTCCAACCTTATTGCAATATTATGATACATTTATTGCATTGTTACAGATTTAGGATGTTTGTGTTACAACGCCCACGTTTGAAACCAGGCAGTTTTATTGGCTTTTCAATTCCAGACTGATTTACTGAAGGAAGATTGTCTTGCTGAGACTTTATTAATAGCATTCTGCTCATATTACACTGCTGTTGTTATTTTGTATATTTTAATTGGCAGTGGTCCAAAAGGCAGACACTTTAGGAAATGTTCACAGTACAAAATATGTCACGTTGTTTCACTTTTCTGACATCTGATATGCAAGCAAGACAGATTCTGTAGAGTCAGACACAAAAAAGATTTCAATGTTTCACACAACTGCTCTCAATTAAATAAGACCAATAATGCTCTCTTTATTATAAAATATGTTCTTAAAGTAATGACAATACATATACTGTGGTGTAATTTATCACAATAACAAAAAATAATATAAATATTGTAAACACAGTGGAGTGCGAGTGATAGAACGGCATTTTGTCCCTCAGCTTTATTGTCCCTCAGCTTTATACAAATCATAGGCAAGAAATGAAACCAAGCAGTCAGTAGAGACTCTCGGGGCACCTGAAATCGATAAAGTGTTGCATTTAAAATCAGATGTAGGTGAATGTGGTGTTAGTAGTCTTACCCAAGGTGTAAGTTTGCTGTGTCCAGTGATTCTTTTTGGTGTAGTGTGATGTAAGGTTGGAATCGAACCCCAATCTCCTGTTGGAAGGCATTGATGTTATCCACTACACTACACTACACTACACTAATGTGGTGAGATTAGAACAGTGCTGTCAGATCAGGATATTATCAACACAAGGAATGAATGTCACACAAGGTATGAAAGTACCTTAAAACACTCTAAAAAGGGATTCCTCAAGATTTCTTTAGTACAGGTAATGGTAATGTGTCAAACCACAGATGGTCAAAGAACCATTTGAATGTTTAAACCTGTTCTTTGGTTTAATATGGTTCTTCAAAGAACATCCAAATTGTTCTATATAACACCAAATGTGTGCCACTAGTGTTACCTAACAGAGACCCTTTTTCTGATATAACAGAAGCATTTTTGCAATGAGTAAAGGGATCACCACTAGGGTGATTCATTCGTCAGGCATTGCTGTCCAAAATATGTATCTAAATCTAAATTTCCATTTCTGACACTACTTGAAAAGACAGCTGCTTTTCACGTTGTGTGAACATTTCATGACAAATGGAGCAATGGAACCTGGTTTCATTAACATGCATTAAAATTTAAGGATGAATATGCTCTCTCTCCTCTAGCCCACTGTGTAATGAATCCCTCTGAAATAATTGTGGGGCTCTGTTGGCCAGTCGTGAATCACATCTGGCAAACGTGAATATGGGGTTTTGAATTTAAACAGCTTTAGACTGTCCGGGAATTGGCAGAACATTGCAGCAATTCAAAGCCTGGGCTGCATTTGTACACATTTGCTTTCAAAGAGCCAGACTTTCTTGTATTTTTAATGTAGTCTTGAGAAACAGTTCTCCAGGCTTCCAGAAGGACTTTCAAAGACTATCATTTTCAGTCCAGTCCCTGAACCCGATCAGGTTCAGAGGAATGCTTTTGTTCGTTACGACACACAGTGACCTACGTATGAATCATTCAAGCCTAGCAAATCTAACCTAAGGCCGGAAACAGTGAAGAAACAGGTACAGATGATTCCAGAGGAATGGTGTCCTCGGGTTACGACAGTCTCGACGTACAGCGTTTTGAGTTTACAATGCTCATTCCCATGAAAATGTAAAAAACGCAGAATACACAGTAATGCAGCGTATGAATGAGGGAGTTGCCATCCCCCAGTACAACATTTTGGACTGTTAATTTTTGCACTCATTTTTTGACATTCTTTCTGTTATTACAGTGCAGTGTACAAGTACAGTATATGTCCTTTTCCTTTTTCTGAAGCTTTTACGCTCTAGATTATGATTTCACTAACCGTGTTAGGATAGGTAACAGTTACCTATACAGTTAAGGTATGTTTTGACTTTGGGTTTCATCACGGTCGTAGGAAGGAATGAATGCTGAATGCTGAGTTGTTGGAACACCTTTATCTAGGCTCCTTGTGTCTTTAGATACTTCACAGTCTGTCACAGTAAAACATTTGTTCTGATTTCTTTCATTTAATCTACTCAATATTCTACTCAATATGTGATGAAAATAGTATTTTTGCACCAAGAAGGTGATTCCATGCAAAATATAGAGGAATGAGGGATGGTGCAAGACCTTTCCACAGTACTTCATATCTGCTTTATATCTGAGTGTTATAACCATAAATATATATTGTACACTAAACCTAAATTTTTCAATGTTTTAACTGACGGCTGTAGAGAAACCCGCTGCACATTCTGTGAACCCACATACCTGCTTCCACTTTAAAAGGGTGTGTGTTCTTTGGATTGGTCGTAACCAAATCAACATGTGTTTGTTATTTGAGGTAAAAGGCTAATGTTTAAATAGACCCATATAAACACATGAATAAAGAAAAGACAGTTAACCACACAGCGGGAGCCTTAATTGTTGTAATTTTGCCACAAACATGCAGTCATTAACAGATGTAAGTTCACTGTTGTTGCACAGCTTTATTTCATGTCTGTTCTATCGCTCCCTCCCAGTGCGTGTGTTTGTGTGTGTGTGTGTGTGTGTGTGTGTGTTTGTGTGCATACAATCGCATGCAAATATTTGAACACCTCGATCAAATAACATTTGGGAGTTTGGGAGACTTATCTCTTAACTTTTGTACAGACACATTTTATGTTTATTTATTTCTTCTTCATTTTCTTCTTATTATATAGAATTTGTTAAATTCAGTTAGTAGGCAATAATTGTGTCGATCTCTGTAAAGGATGGACTTATTTTTGCTTACAAAATCAAGAAAACCTGCCGTTTTACCAGGGGTGCCAAAACTGTATTCATCACATTTCTTTTTCTACCTAAACCTTCATTTTGCTTTCATACTTTCCTGACCCCAAACAAGACAGTCCAAGTGTTCTTTGTTTAACTTTGAACATAAGATGTATAGAACTACCAACCAATACAAACACAAATGATGCTTATTCATGAGAAATATGATCATATTCATTTCATTACTAGATTCATTTGGAAAATTGACCTGACCTAAGCTGTGTGTGTACTTTCAGTGTTAAGACCTACAGAGAGAGAGAGAGAGAGAGAGAAAGACAGAGAGAGAGTAAAACACTAACATCTGCTTCACAAATGTAATTGCTGCTGAGATGTGAGCTCTCAGACACAGCTTCCATAAAAGCGTTAAGATCCCTCAACAATTTTCACAAGACCAGAATCTGTTACTGCCTGAATAAAGGCTGTTTTCATTTGTCTCTGTTTTTGTTTTGAAGAAAATATCAAACCACTAAAACTGCATGATCTTCGGGATGCTCACCAGAGTGCACTTTTAAAAAGAACAGCTTCTCCAGAATGATGGAAGAGCAAAAGCTGGTGTAGAACCTTTAATGTTTTTTAAAATATGTGAACTATATGTACTGATTTTTGAGAAGGTTCTTTGACATCTCATTTACAGCTTCACTCATACACTGCTTTAAAGAGTGTAATAGTCTTGAGCCAAATGTCTTTTTACTTTGCTTCAAAAGATTAAGACCTTCATGTATTTTAATGTAGTCTTATGCTGAACAGTTCTCCAGGCTTCCTGTAGGACTTTCAAACTCTCACATTTTCAGTCCAGCCCCTGAACCTGACCAGTTTCAGAGGAATGTTTTGTGTTTGTCAAGCCACACAGTGACCTACGTATGAATCATTCAAGCATAACAAAGCACATCTAACTTAAGGGCTGAACCAGCGAAGAATCAGGTGCAGATGGTTCCAGGTGGTGATCAGTATACTGGTGGTGCTGAATGCTGAGTGGTTGGAACTCCTTTATCTAGGCACCTTTTATCTTTAGGTTTTGTATTACCTCTGAAATAAGGTAATTCAAAGCAAAATATAAAGAAATGATGAATGGGTTTTGACTTTTGCTTCTTTCTTCTGATGCTGAAAACATAACTAGGTCTTAATGGCTGTTTTAATTTGAAATTATTGAAATTAAACGATAAGCTCTGACTTTTGCATAATACTGTTCATCTTGGGAAACAACAACTAAAGCAGCCAGTTGCAGAAAATACAGAAAAAAATCTTTTTTGTGCTGCTTGTGTGTTTTGTAGGCCACTCCTTTCTTCGTTGGTCTGATCTTGTTGGAGGTGTTTGTGGGCTGGCTGAAGACTGGAGACCTGCTCCTCAAAATCAATGATGGAACCACATCTCTCGCTGCAGGCATGATCTCCAGACTGCCTCAGTGAGTCCACAGCTTTAAACTGAAATTATATCAAATACATTTTATATTGCACACAGCTTAGTTCCTGTGCTGGCACTCACCACACACCTACAGAACACAATGAGTGCCTTCACCACACCAAAAATGCTCTAGATAACATATATATTCTATATATAATATTCTATATATATTCTATATACTTCTTCACCCTCTGGAGTTAAAGTGATACCCAAAATAATTTTACTTCACAGTTTCAAAACTGCAACTTCTATTGATTTACACTACCAGTCAAAAGTTCTCTCACAGATTTTTACTATGTATACATCTATATTTATACTAGTTAAATACTAGAAGGTTGTTGAGTTAAATCTATAAATGAAAAGATGTCAAATAAAAAAAGTTTCCTTTGTTTGATGAAAGATTCTGTGACAGTGTAGGTCTGACATCCTATAGGTTATGTGGTGATGCCGAGTCAATAACTATTAACTTTAAATGCATTCATTAACTCTTTCATCTATTGACTGTTACATGTTACATATAAAAAAATAGCCATTACCCAGATTTATTTATTTCTTTTTAGAGTAATTTTTTTCTTCTTCTCTCAGTGTGTTTGTGAGGAGTTTGGAAGTGTCCAGCTACATCTATGTTTGGAACAACTTCCACATTCTGGAGCTGCCCTGGGACTCAGCCTGGACGTGGTGGCTGGCATTTCTCGGTGTGGACTTTGGATACTACTGGTTTCATCGATGCTGCCATGGTACGTCAATACCCACCAAAAATTGCCCTTAAAAGGTTCAACAACAGAAATACTGTGTGTCTGTAGCATTTAAATGTCTTTTTTCCCCCAGTATTATTTGGGGAAAGGGGGTTAGTCTGAGCTTTGAATATGAATACACCTCGAAAGCTATTTTGGCCTTGCGTTTGTGGTTTGTTTTGAATTTTTTTGTGTAGTTTATATATTGGTAGATACTGAGGGAGACATTGTGAGACTGCGCCTCCAAATTCATATTATGATTACAGCATTACAAGCTA
The DNA here is from genome assembly GCA_037974485.1 of Hemigrammopetersius urotaenia. Lineage (NCBI taxonomy): Eukaryota > Metazoa > Chordata > Actinopteri > Characiformes > Alestidae > Hemigrammopetersius > Hemigrammopetersius urotaenia. The sequence continues at coordinate 2,651 of JBBPDC010039278.1, read as the reverse complement.
TGATGTCCACTAACTGATGGTTCTATAATCTCTCAGACTGTTCAGACTGACACCGATCACTGCACCGGTGTTGTTCTGAGAAGCTGAGTAAATTTGCTGATAACATAATATAACCGGAGGTAACACAGCCATTAATGCATGAATATAACGTAATAACATAATATAACTAGTAATGCTGATAGTGTAACATAACCATTTGTGCCTTGTGATGTCACAAAGCAGTGTAAAACATCTCAGATATATCTAATGCTTTTCACATCATCTTACATTTGTTGAGCGTTTCTCCATGGACCACAGTGTAACATATAGCAACATACTACATTCTACAGAGTGCAAGTTACAAACAATAGACAATACAGCAATGCAATAGTACAGTGTGAAAAGGATGTACACCTCCCAGAGGGAGTAAGTATGATATTGTTTGGCTGAGGAACAACCTAGCGCCGCAAAATTTTACACGGACCCTATAGAATGAGACCAGTGGCGAAGCTCTCCTCCTCACAGAACCGGCGTGTCGGTCCTGTGAGCATGGACATACGGAGCAGTGTCGCTCTGTGGAGCGAGCACCCAGCCACACCAAACTTGACATGCCAGTAGATCTCCATGAGACCTTTCCAACGAGCCCTCGTTTGCCCCCGAGCCCACAGGGATCCGAAGTTATTAACCCAAAACCATCCCCCATTGCTCTCTGCGGAGAAAAACCCAGCGCCACAAAATTTTACATGGACCTTCAACTCCCTGAGACCTATCGAACAAGGCCGGTTGCGAGAATAGTATCAAGTATCGAGTACCGTCCTTAATATCGGTATCAAGTTTGAAATTTCAGTATCATTATAAGCCTAGAACAAACCTTGATAAATGTTATTAGAAGTTTGTCGGTTGTTATAAAAGATGTACACTACCAGTCAAAGGTTTTTGCACGTGTTTTTACCACTTGTCCATTTATTTCATAAACTGCAGATTTTTATTCTTGTTAAACACTGGATCAGTATATTAAAGTATGCCGAGTTTCATGTATAAGATGAAAGAATGTGTGGTGTGTGGTGATGCGGAGTCAAATTCTAGACTCTTTCATCACTTAATAGCTCATTGAATACACTGGCCTGATGATCCACATTGTAATTATAATTATATTAGGTGGATTTTATAGGTCAGTAGTGATGAATATAACATTTTCTGACTAATAAAGGAACTCAAATGATGAACATACTGTAAATGTATTTGTTAGCAAAGAATATTGAGTATATTTTTTGTAAATATTGTTAAATCTCAGTGTGTACCAAAACCTTTGACTGATAGTGTATGTGGGTGTAGCCTTATGAAAGCTGCCCTTCGGTGAATTGTTACCGTATTTATTCGAGTTGCTATGGGTGTCATGCTGGAAGACAATCGGAGGAATTTCAGAGGAACTTCAGTGATGGTGAGAAACGCTGAGGATGTGAGGCGTTCAGCACATACCTTTTGTAGAACGTCAGCTCATAACTTAAAAAAGCTATTTTTAAATGAACATTTCCTGCACACATGTGTGATCAGCACAGAGAGCTGTGTTTGGCAGGAAAAGACTCTTTTTGAGAACTGGCTTTGTTCTTCAGCTGATGATTCCAAAATGGCCACTGGTTCAACATCATCTTCTGTTGAACCAGAAAAAGAAATACAATCGGTATGTCAAAGGCCAGCTCACTGACCTCATTTCTTACCGCTGCAGTTAAAAGGGGTCACTACCCCCCTTCCTTCGGAGGTTAAGTACATGTTTACCATATGCTACATCTATTCCAGCCTTTTAGATTTTAATTTTGATGGAGCAACAGGACGTTTTTCAAATTGTGCCCCTGCAGACTTCCGTGGAGTGATGAGGTGCTCGCGGTCGACATGTTATGCTTTCCATCGTCCGGAGTCTGTCCATGAAGTAGGAAATGTCATTTATGTCGGCTCCTGCGTACAATTTGTACTTTTTTTGAAGTTAGAGGAAATGATCTGTCCAACTTTGATGTTCCATCATTGCTCAGTTTAGCTTCTCTTGCACATCACAGGGTTAGATATACAGTCCTATACAACAGTTACAAGTCACCCCTTGTTTCTTTATATTTTGCTTTGTATCACCTTTTTGGTGCAAAAATACAATTTTCTGCCTGTCAGACTGTTATCTTTGACATATTGAGTAGATCAAATGAAAGAAATAGGAACAAATGTATATTGTGACAGGTTGCAAAGTGCCTAAAGATATAAGGAGCCTAGATAAAGGTGTTCATACCACTCAGCATTCCCCTGAAATTAGTCAGGTTCAGGAACTGGACTGAAAATGAGTCTTTGAAAGTCCTTCAGAAAGTCTGGAGAACAAGACTATATAAAAATACAAGAAAGTCTTGCAGAATATGAAGATATGAGGGATGGCTCAAGACTTTTGGCTCTTTGGAAGCAAAATATGAAGAAATTTGACTTTTGTACAGTAAAGTAAAGCCACAGCCTCTGATGCCCTCCTGCAGAGTCTGACGGCAGAACAAGATGGCATTAAATCCATTTGTGTTTGCAGCATTGCGACTTGCAGACAGAGAACTTTGTGTACTGTAAGGTGTACAGTAGTCTCGCGTAGCCAGACCTTCAGACTGACGGCTGAAGGTCTGGAATTCATAGCAGCTTTCTTTGGCCAAGGC
>JBBPDC010039213.1:0-11886 GCA_037974485.1 Hemigrammopetersius urotaenia | reverse complement strand
GACATTTAAAGGCCTTATTTTAGGACAACGGAATTTAAGACTTTTTAAGACTTTTTAAGGATCCGCGGCCACCCTGCCCACAGTCAGCTCTGAATATTATGAATGTGAGTGCAATAGGTGTTTTTATCATCAGATTAAAAACATGTTAGTGATAGTATATTGGACCTCTCTTCTCTTGCTGGTTTTAACTATGCCATTAATTCATTTAGACCATGTCTACTTCTGTTTATATGAGGCATGTTCACATTTTGTAACTAAAATAAAAATTGCAATACAGATGTATTAATAATTAATACACTTCTTCAATTCCTATGTGTGCAAATCGGAACGCTTATTATATCAGCCCCCCCATGACACCATCCTGTAGTGTCCTGCAGCATTAGTCTTAAGCCTACAGATGGGGTTTAAATTAATTACACAGCTTCCGCAACATTATCATACTCTAATGAAGAATGCCTACGTTTGCACAAATCAAGGATTTGATGAATCTTCTTGAGATTATATCTCTCTGCATAATGACTACAGTCCTAACTCTACAAATTTGAGGTCAGATTGAGGGACAGTCAAGTAAGCCAGCAAAGTAAATCTGGTTGTACACTGACAGACTGCAGAAACTAAGGGCTTTCATACAAAATGTAATGAACATTTAAGGTGTTTTGGCTACAAACAAGCCTTTAAAATACCCAAAAACCCAAAAAACGACAAAAGCACAACTTAAATTACACTGTATTTGGCCAGTATGTCTAAAACAACACTTAAATGGATATCCATCAGAGAGAGAGAGAGTGTTATTACAGCCGAACTAATTCTGCTCTCTCTCTCTAATTGTGCATTGTAAAAACATTTTATAATATTTATGGTATGTCCACCCCTAATCAGAAGACTAAAGCGTTTCTCACACAGCCAAATCCATTAATACTGCCCAATTAGGTAATACCAGCTTAAAACTATAAAACTATATTGGCACCAGCTCCAGGAAATGATTTGGCATTTGACAAAAAATGCACTTATGATGCGTCCACACACACACTTTACCTGTCTAGACTTGATTTGAGAGGTTTCCTGGTTAAAGTGATTGTTTACTACATTTTAACTCTCAGCTCTACATGCACCCAGTCAACCTCAGTTTGATACACTGTCCCTCACTGCCTGTGTGTGTTCTGTAGCTACAGCTTTTCTTTCTTCTTTGCAGAAATCTGTTCTGCCTCAGACTGTGAAACCTACAGGCTCTGGTTACAGTACACATGCACCTTCAGTTACTTATCTGAGACCAGTTTCGGCAGTTATCATATAATTTATACTGGTATTTGGGCATGCAGAGGCACATCTCAACGACTTCTCATGGTCTATTGGAAACAACAAACATGATGTGTGTTATATATGCATAGTATATATGTATTAGGGCTGCACGATTATGGCCAATATGATCAATATTGAAATCACGATTATTAATCCCAATTATTCATTATTTTAGGTAAAACACATTAAGTGAACAAGTCTCAGTTCAAAATTAAACCTCAAATAAAAACAAAGAATAAAATTTACCAAAGTTACACAGACACGCACATACACACACACACTCACACATGCAAAACTGATGACATTTTAGTCTAGTTTTAGTCAATAAATTTGTATTTTAGTCTCCTTTTTAGTGAGGCAATTTTATTTAACCCAGTCAATATAGTATACATACACGGAAAACACTCTGGTTTGAACTTACTTTTTGCCAACCAACCATGTTAGAACTTAGAAGTACATACACATACATTTAAATAAAAATAAATAAATAAAATAACATCACATCACTAAAAAGTGTGAATAAAATGAAATTGTGTGTGTGTTGCCATAAAACCCACATTTGTAAAACTAGTAAAAGTCTTCACCCTCTGTGTGCCGGCCTGAACTTCCCTGAACATTTTTTATTCCAGAATAAATATAGACTGATCTCCACGGTTCGGCACGCATGTGATCCGAAGATCCGAAAGAAAAATAAAAGTTCTGCTGAATGGTGCGCGTAGTGAGTCTGTCAAGCGATAGTCATGGCCAGCGGTACCGGGGGTGGAGGAGTGGAGGAGCTCGAGAAACCTCCAGCATAATTTAAATCTCATGTGTGGGAGCATTTTGGCTTCTCCCATATATTGATGGGAAAAGGGTGGTGGATAAAACCACCACAGTTTGTCGGCAGAGTGGGACGAGGAAACCGTATGAGACTGGCAGCACGTCGGACATGGCCGCTCATTTAAAACGACAACACCCTGGTGTAACAGGAGCTAAGACGAAGGCTGTGCAACAACCGCTGATATCCGTGGCAGTAACCCTTTCCTGTCCAATCTGACTGGGCTAAAGCTATTGGGGTGTTTACAGCTGCAGACATATTCCGTTGTGGAAAATGTAGACATCTTCGTCTTTTTGGGGGAAAAAAATAAATGAATAAGCTCACGTCTGCTTTGCTTTCTTTCTTTCTTTTTTTGATTATGTGGACATTTTTATTTTATTTTCCATGTTCAAAATAAGAAGCAATAATACCTTAAACTGCATTTTAAAGTTGTTTTTGATTGTGTCCACATTAAAGGAAATAATTATGCCCTATATTTTCGTTATATAATTGCGTGGAATGAGTCTTGAGTTGAATGTTTTTAATGGGCAAAAAATACTTAAATAAATGTAAAGTAACTTTTTTTTTTTTTTTTTTTTGGTGATCCGAAAACTGATCCGATCCGTGACTTAAAACCATGATCCAATCCGAACCGTGAATTTTTTGATCCGTTGCACCACTAAAATATAGTCTACACAAACAAATCAGAACAATTTAGGATCAGCTGTTATTGCATGGATATGGGAAAGGAACACTACACACACAGGCCACACGCGCACACACACACTCTCTCACACACACGTGCACACACACTCTCGCAGGCACGCACGTACACACAAAGACACGCACACACACACACACTCGCAGGCACGCACGCACACATACTCACTCACACGCTCCTTTTTTAGGCAGCTTACTGAAGCCCTAATCTCTCGTTCGCCCCCTAGTGGTTGGCTGAGAAAGTGTTTGATCTGATGTGCAGCAGAGTTGCTATTAAAATCGCCGACGATCATCTTAATTTATCATCTTGATTCACCAGACCAGGCCACTTTCTTCCATCATCTCATGATCCAAATGTTCACAGTTCACATGTTCATTGCAGGCACTTTTGGAGGTTTACAGGGGTCAGCATGGGTACTGTGACTGGTCTGCAGATACGCAGCCCTTTATGTAGCAATCTGTGATGCACAGTGTGTGTCTGTATGACCCCTTTCTATCGCAGTGTGCACTATTTTAGCAATTTGTGCTACAGGAGCTCTTCTTCCGCTGTACCAGCGGGGCCAGCATTCACTCCTTCCATTCACATGATCACGTTATGGGATCAGCAAATGTATTGGCACCGTGTACTGTCTGATGCCTTACAATTAGTTATTATCAATTTGGAAACATCAAATGGATGTTGCTAGGTTACAGGAACGCAGGTGAGTCTGACGCCGCTCCGTCTGGCATGTTTGTGTTTGATATATTTTATATTTTTATAGCTTAATGTATATATTCATAATAACAACACACAGTATTGTATCATCTATATATTTTATTATTATTTTATTATTATTTTAGCCATCTAACTTTGCTGGTATGTCAAGATCAAAGAACCGCCCGCAAATCCACCGTTGGGAAAGCTCCCAGGAAGCCGCCGGCCACAAAGGCTGTTCGCAAGAGCACTCTGGCCTCCGGTGCTGTAAAGAAACATCACAGGCACCGGCACCGGCCCGGCACATGGCTCTGACAGGCTCTGATAGAGATCCACCATTACCAAAAATCTACGGAGCTGCTGATCTGCGAGCTGCCCTTAGAGCGCCTGGCGCGCGAGATCGCTTGGGATTTCGGGGTCGACCTCCGCTTCCAGAACTCCGCCGTGAAGAAACCGCACCGTTACCGGTGCCGGCCCGGTGCCGTGGCTTTGATAGAGATCCACCATTACCAAAAATCCACGGAGCTGCTGATCTGTGAGCTGTCCTTCCAGCGCCTGGCACACGAGATCGTTCGGGATATCAGGATTGACCTCCGCTTCCAGAGCTCCACTGTCATGGCCCTGCAGGAGGCCAGCGAGGCGAGACTTGGTGGATCTATGCGTGGATACGAACCTGTGCGCCTTCCACGCCAAGAGAGTCACCATCATGCCTAAAGATATTCAGCTGGCCCCCCGTAACCGTGGAGAGTGCGCATCTGAAGGATACCACAAGGATTATGAACTATTTTTAATTGAGTAATTTTTTATTACTTAATAACTTCTGTAAAGTGACCTTGAGTGTTGTGAAAGGCGCTTATAAATAAAATGCATTTACATGCATACAAGCTTTTTTGATCATACTTATAAGTACAAGGTTAAAAGTGGCATATATGCTTTAAGTACTGTAGTAATATTAAATAAAGGGCCTGAATAAATGCACTGTAATCCAGAGATGAGACTACTCAATGCAAATGAGGTCAACATTAACCTTTATTTGTTGCACAAAATGCGCTCCATGAAACCATTAAAAAATATTCTGCTTAAGGAAAAGAGATGTCTGGGCCAGTCTCCACATGTGAAAATGCAAATCTGATTGTTCAGATGTTTACTTCTATAACAAGTAATGGGTTCTCTGAAGACGCACAGCATGCATTTACATGCTTAATTAGAGTTTTCTGGACAAAGAAAACAGCAGGCACCCTCTGTTGGATAATGCTGAGTACACTAGCTCTGCCTTTTTCTGTTCGATCCAGTTTCTTCCCACCCATATTTAAGCCAAATTCCCTTCTGCCAGATGTGTATGAGCCCACACCGCATCTTTTGAACTACAACTCACTCGACGTCATCAGACAGCTGCAGACGCAGGAGAGCACTGGCTGAAGAGTTCTGTAACTCTGAAAAGATGTCTCAGACTGGTTACCACAGCTCTGAACTGAAGGAGGAAGAAGGACTGAAGCAGCCACAGAACAGCAGAGCCTGTCATGATCTTTTACACAACTAAGTCTACGTATTTGAATGCAATGTCATTAAAGTCCCTGTAGGTGTAATAGACATGTGTCCCAATAGTTTTGTCCGTATTGTGCATCTCTGAGCCCTAAATTAGCCTTTCCAAAGATTTAGAATTACAGCTTCACACAAACACACCACCATTCATGTGATTGTGTGTTCACATGATGCTCCTCACTCAATCAGATGAACAGTTTAGTAACTGAAGATGCTGACGTGTCATTCTTGATTCCGCTTCAGCCAAAATCGCTTCACGGAGGTCGATAAATTGCAGCTCAAAGACACAAATGTGTGAAAGTTTCAGGGTTTACTTCTCTATAATATTTCTTTTAACATCTCTAACAGTATATCGTTAGAGAGCTAGGAGGACATTCAGACATACTGCTCAACATGTGTTGCAACATTGCCACTGCCTTCTGCCAGGCATGCATGAGCCCACACCGCATCTTTTAACTACAACTCACTCAACATCATCAGACAGCTGCAGACACGGGAAAGCCCTGGCTGCCCAGTTCTGTTACTCTGAACAGACTGCCCCGACTGGCTACCACAGCTCTGAACTGAAGAAAAACTAAAGCAGCCAGAGAACAGCAGAGCCTGTTGTAATATTGTACACAGCTAGGGAGGCCTGTGATGCCTCAACACCTTTGGCTGTGAAGCCTTTTGAGTCAGCTTGTTTTCTGTTCTGTTCTAAACAGAAGGAAATGCACCGAAAGCTCCTGTCTGTGGTAATCGATCATATGATACAGGAGGCAGACAGAGATCAGGCTGAAAACCGCCCCAGTCTTCCTTTAAACTGAAACTGAGAACAAATGGAAAAAATGATCCTAAGGAATTGTACGTCACTTGTTTGTGACTTCATCCTTAATCATCGTGATACAACCTCATTCGTATAAGTGAGGGAAAATCATTCAGTAGGTTAACAATAAATTTCCAGTCAGGAAAAAAAAAAAAAGGCTGAGGCTCACATGCAAGAAAATACATTTAAATAAAAACAGACACTCGTGGTGGTTAAAAGTGGTTAAAAACATGCGTGTCCACCCGTAGTTGGAGCAGTTTGGAAATTCTATTTTGAAATTTTATTTTGTTCCCTGAGATCTTCGCTTACAGTCTGTGTGGTTTTATGTGCCAAAAACAGTCGTAATTCACTTTTATGTGATGATTTTCCAACCGCTCTCTTCTATCCATCCCTTAGAAACAAGGTTTGACTGGCTGACCTGTATTGTACCCAATTCAAACAGTGGTATGGAGCAAATTCTCTATATGATGTCAGTGTTAATAGGTAGGAGGAAGAGGAAGAAGAAGAAGAATTGTCATCATCATCAGAAGTAGTATTTATTATTATTATAGTAGTAGTGCTCATTATTAGTACTAGTAACAGTGGTTATTATTATTATTATTATTAGTAGTAGTAGTAGTAGTAGTAGTAGTAGTAGTAGTAGTAGTAGTAGTATTTAATATTAGTAGTAGTAGTAGTAGTGCTATTTATAATAATAATAAATTATTATTATTATTATTATTATTATTATTATTCTAAGTAGTAGTAGCAGAAGCAGTTGTTCACCTTTTCTATATGCATTGAAATATTGTCGTAAATTCGTATGCCCATGATAATTGTGTATCATGACAGTCCTAATCGTATCGTGACAGTCCTAATTCACAAACATGTAAACAATGATCCATTCACTGAGCTCCTCCTGTGTATGATCTGTGGAGTCCATTAAAACTCTTCATTGCACAATGACCTTTTTATTGCCAAGAGAAGAGCCCGTTTCAGTGCATTTCCGCTCAGACTCGAACGTGTTCCACTTTCCAAACAGAAAAACCTCCCCGCGACGTGCGGCTATATTTAAGTAATGTATTTAAACTGGCTTATCCGAAAGGAAAATTTCACTCAGAGTTAAATAAACAAGCGCTCACCCTCACACTGAGCCGGCTTCATCACCTACCACTTCTCCTTTCACCTCCCCTTCTCCAGCAATGCCTTTTCTTAAATGGAAACCTTTCTCCTAACCCGCAATTCAATTCCCTAAATGTCAGTAATGTAGAGGGTGCAGGTCCAAAAAAGACAGAGGAAGCTTTGGACTGCATTCTCAGATTTTTTTATTTATAAACTGAGAACACAAGTCACAAAGAGGTCAAATTCTAAAAATGTTAGTGAAAATAAGTGATATTTCTGAAAGACAATGGGCATTCTATCCAGGATACAATAATACACACGAAACAGCTTTTACTGGTGCCAAGCAATCCATCTTTATTCAACGGCCTGATCACGACTGAAAGAATCCATAAAACTGAATAAACAGCAACTTTCTGTAAATGCATTTTCTTGGTCTGTAATTTTGACAGTACTGTGTAAGACCCCCTTTTCTGTCATTAAGAAAACAGGACAAGAACCTTTTCTATTCCAGAATGACTGTGTCCCAGTGCACAAAGCAAGCTCCATAAAGACATGGCTGGAGGAGTTCAGTGTGGAAGAACTTGAATGACCACACAGACCTCTGACCTCAACACCTTTGGGCTGAACTGGAACGAAGATTGTGAGCCAGGCCTTCTCACCCAACAGCCATGTGGGTGGTAGGAGCCTAGTGTGTAAAACATTTGCCTGTGAACCCAATGACCACAACATTGCAGGTTTGAACCCCCCACATTTTACCATTGTATCCTTGAGCCACTTAAACCTCAATTGCTACACTATCCCTGTAACTAATGACTGTAAGATGCTCTGGATAAGAGCACCAGTCAAATACTCCTTTTACTCATTACAGAATGAATGGGCACAAATTCCTACAGAAAATATTGTGGAGGGTGTTCCAAGAAGAGTGGAAGCTGTTATAGCTGTATAGGGGTCTCAACTCCATATTAAAGTCTATGTATTTAAAATCAATGTTATTAAAGTCCCTGTTGGTGTAATGGATGTCCACATACCTTTGTCCATATACTGTATCTCAGAGCTCTATTCACCTTTCCAATGATTTAGAATTAGACCACCCTTCATGAGATTATATATGGTCACATGATGCTCCTCAGTTCAACAGATGAACAGTTTAATAACTGAAGATGCTGACCTGGTTTAGCACTGTGAATATTGTACTGAATCCGCTTCAGCCAAAATTGTTCTGTGGTCAATAAATTGCAGTTCAGATACATAAACAAGTGTGAAAGTTCCAAACTTTCCAAAAAAATTTTTAACATCTCCTACAATTCATCTTTTGGTTTAAACACCCAGGAGGACATTCGGAAATCTCAACACTGGGGCCAAGAGAAGACTAAACGAAACAAGTTATCTCAAAATAACTAATAAAGTATTATAAAATAATATGTTCGCACTGTATTTCATGTCTCCAGTCAATGAAGAATGGTCATTGAAGAACCACTACAGAGAAGCATCACTACAGTCATATTAAGCATGTGTTCCCCAGCCAAAGTGTAGAAATAATGAACCATTTTTTTTCTTTGGCCGTCTAACATTAGCTGACGTTCTGGAATGTGTGTCCAAAATGAACAACTGGCTAAACCGCTGAACTGAGTCTACTCAATGTGATTCACCTTCCTGCAATGGGAAAAAACACACACACAGATGCACACACAGACACATACATACAGAGACAAAATGTGCACACACTCTCTTTTAAACTACTTTAACATAAATATGATGCTGACAGCATATTTGGTGTGAAGAACTCTCATTAGAGACTCCACCATTCTAAAGAGCAAGCTGGTCAGTTTGTAAATTAAACATAGGAATAAACAGCTGTGATGATTTACACAATCTGTACATTTTACTGGAGGAGGAATGGTGCCGTTTTTGTGCTTTAGGCTCCAACCCTTATTAGCTGGACAATGCATTATACATAAAGACAGCTCCACAAAACAACAGTTTGGGAACTCTGGAAGAACCTGACTAGCCCACACAGAGTCCTGACTTCAACTCCATCCAACACCTTTGGGAGGAACTGGAATGGTAACTGCAAGCCAGTTGTTATCGCTCAACATCAGGACCTGACCTCACTGGCTGCTCTTGGGGGCTGAACTAAAGGGAATGTCTGCAGCCAATGTTCCAACATCTACTGTAAAGCCTTCCAAGACGAACAGCAGTTGTTGTTGGAGCAAAGGAACAACCTTCATATTACTGTCTACAGTTTTGGAATGAAGTGCTCCTTAAGGAGTCCACATACACTATACGGACAAAGGTACTGGGACAAATCTCTTAATTATTGAATTCAAGTGGCCCTTTAGGCCCCTTGAAGATCAATCTTAATTCTTCAGCAGACCGAGACATCATAGACAACTCCATGCTTCCAACCCTGTGGACCCGGTTTGGGGAAGAACCTTTTCTATTCCAGCATGACTGTGTCCCAATACACAAAACAAGCTCCATAAAGACATGAATGGATGAGTTTGGTGTGAAAGAACTTGACTGGCCACACAGAGCCCTGACCTCAACCCCATCCAGCACCTTTAGGTTGAAATGGAACAGAGATTTTGAGCCAGGCCTTCCCGTCCAACATCAGTCAGACCTATTCCATATTGAAGTCTATGTTTAAATGCAATGTCATTAAAGACTCTGTTGGTGTAATGGTCAGGTGCCCTGATACTTTTGTCCATATAGTGTACTTTTGGCCATGTGGGATATTTCTACAGTTTTGGTCAACGTGGAACAGCATTGCTTTTTCAGCTCTCTTTGCTGCTCTCAGAGAATAAGATTAAGTTCAACCACCCAGACCAAGCAAACAGTACAGGGACTATTCCAAAGCAACTGTTTTACTATGGAAGGAAATTTGTCAATTTCCGATTCTTGTTGACTTTAAGCACGTCGGCTCAAGACCATTTCCATTCTGAAAGCATGCTCTAGTTTAACGCTTATGTTCTGCTTTCCAATAAAAATATCTCAGCTGTCAAGTGGTTAAGTCAGCAGTGGGTGGTCAATGGTCATGTATTAACAAAGCTGGTTGTGTGTGTGTATGTGTGTGTGTAACAAGAGAGACAGGCTTAGAGAAGAGTAAGGCTGGGTATCAAGTTCGATACTTTTTAAGCACCGACCTAATCGTCTCGATACTATTGAGTATCGAAAAAATCATTTTCGTTCGGTACCAAATTTCGATACCTAAGGGTATAATCTTGTCAATGTCAGTGAGCTAGAAAACGTGCGGCATCCATTAACGTGCACATACCCGGCCGTCGCTGGCAGAACGGAAAGCCGCAGAACGAGTAGGAGGGCCACCGCGGTGGCGCAGAAGCCCCGGGCGTGGGCCTGGGTGGAGCCGCCGCGGATGCAGCTCTTGGTGGTAGTAGCAAAAATAAGTGGAGAAGGGTTCCATGTGAACAGCAGGAACGTGGGCCGGGTGTGCGGCAGGCTGTGGTGTCGCGCCGGCGACTCTGGATGTGCGCCGGGCCCTTCTCGCGGATCTCCCCGGCTACGGTCCGCGTTGGGACCCTCGTTCGTCCCCCCTCTCGGGGCACCAGGCAGCTGGTTTCCAATCATAATTATATGAAGCTGCGAGAATACTTCTGTGCGCAAAGTAAACAAAAATAACTTTATTCAACGATTTATCTATGGGAGGATCAGAAAGCTCTTGGATTAAATCCAAAATATCTTCATTTGTAGATAATTAATGACAGAATTTTAATTTTTGGGTGAACTAAACCTTTAAGCAACAGTGAGCCTCACAAATACTTAAAATGGCTTGAACTTTATTAAAACGGTTTGCACTGATATACACTTTGTTCATTTTGTGCTTTTGTTCCTTATTGGTCTTAGAGATGAGCCTGCTGTGAAAAGTGTCACAAACATCCTGAAAAAATAAAACCAAAGTTTCTCTGAGATTATGTGTTATGCAATCTTGTTAAAATATATTTCTTAAAATAAAATCGAAAAAAGTATCTTTCGGAACCGGTATCGAATTCAGGGTATCGGTATCGAAAATTTTGCAACGATACCCAGCCCTAGACAAGAGTCAGCCACTCTGGGAGCAGCTTCCTCTTTCGGTCAACTTCATCTGAGTCATTCACATTATATTGTGGCATCAGTATTTTCTTCCCCTTCTCAAAAAACACCTTACCACAATTCACCACATATTATTTCCTCTTTAAACCCAAATTCAGATCCAGAGCAGATGAGAGTGGGACATTCCTCAATGCAGACAAATGACAACCCTGAACTCTGAATATGTGGTATATTCCAAATTCTCATTAATCTGTAAAGTAAAGAGACCCCTTATAGTTCACATGTGAACTATGTGAAATTATTTCTCTACATTCATCAAGTGAAGCAGGGGCTGCTACCAACAGGTGGGCACCCGGGACACAGTGTGTGGGGACAGTTTTTTGCTCAAGGGTACCTCAGTGGTGCCACTAGCAGTCCTGGGATTCAAACCCACAACCTTCTGATCACAGGGGTAACTCCATAACTATTAGGCCACAGTGTATGTGAAAAAGTTTAGATACCAGCATTACATGAAGGAGTTTGTCCCCTCTTTGTCACATTCTCTGGGATAGGCTTCACACCAGATGTACATTGTGGTGAGGATGTCACTGTATTCAGCCATGAGGCAACGCTTGGCATATCCATAGTGACCATTAGGAATGGACATCAGTAAACATTTTGAAGTCAATATCAAGACTTGGAGTTTGAAATTAATTAATCAGTAATACGTTCAGATCCTTTATTATTAGAGAGTGGCACGTTGATCAAACAACGTGTCACTTCTCGTCCTCTCAGGGCTTCGAGCACTGCTCGCCTTGAGCCTCCGCCTCTCAAAAGAAGAGGGAAACATGCGTCAAGACTCTTCTCAGTCTTGGCTCCCCAGTGGTGGAATGATCTCCCTCTTCT
>JBBPDC010039202.1:7500-11887 GCA_037974485.1 Hemigrammopetersius urotaenia | reverse complement strand
GTGTGTGTGTGTGTGTGTGTGTGTGTGTGTGTGTGTGTGTGTGTGTGTGTGTGTGTGTGTGTGTGTGCGTGCGCGTGTGTGTACACGTCTTGAAGACTGGATGTTCCTGTAAGAATTCAAGCGTAATTTGTTACGCAGTAAACAACATTCTTGTTTTTCTGTTTTATTAGAACAATATGAAGTGTGTTTGTGCTCAGTTCTGCCTCGTCTTTCACACTTCTAAACACGCAGCGTAGAAAACTAACGCAAATATGCGCTGAAGAATGTTCTAGTAATACACACAGATACGCATGTACACATGCAAATCACTACAGTAACAACTAAAGAGATGAGGATCTACATTCTAGCCTCTTCAGTCAGTTAAGTCACTATGAGTGCAGAGAGTAAGTGGCATTTTCAGACAGACCTGGTTCATCTTGGAGAGATTTGGCTCATCACAGTTAACCATTACAGCAATAGAGCCATGGTTTAATGGAAATAGAAAAGATGAACCACCTTTAATACAGTTTACCCAATTGTTTAGAGCTGTCACAGGTCAGTGATTAAAATAGATTATACAAAGTTCTGTCAAATTTTAGCAAGACCCACTTGCTAAAAATCCCAAATCACATGTTATCACCAAAACTGGGAAAGCAGCACCTAGCGCATGTTTTCACTAATCATAAATTCCAGAGAGAATGCGAGGCCAGTTATGATCTCTTTCTTTGAAGAACATTAATATCATAATTCAGCAAAGTCAAAAAGCCACAAAACACACACACACACACATACACACTTTCTACCATTGTGTCTTTGAGCAAGACACTTAACCCTCCGTGTCTCCAGGGGCACTGTCCCTGTAGCTAAAGGGACCGTGCCCCAAAAAACCCCTTAAAATACCTACAGAAACTCTCCTCTGGAACTCTTGACTCCTTTTCACAGGTGTTCAGGAACTGTGCTGTGTCTAAATTATACAGTAATCCTCCACTTTTCGTGGGGGTTGATTAACTCTCTCTACCCACATGTTTAGACAGGGCACAGCTTACTAATACTAATACTAAAACTAAGTTAACTGTTGAAAAACACAGAAATACAAGGGCAAGACACAGAGCAGTCATGCAATCATGCTGCTTCTTTTTATGGCGGTTGACAACTTTTCAGTTTGGCAGTGGCGGTAATACAGTTTGGTTCTCAGGAATAAAAAACAGCATTAGACTGAATCTGCGATTACTGATCCGCATAAAACTGAGGGTTTACTGTACAGCGTTAACAGTCCTTCTGGCGCGTCAGCAACGCAATTCGCAAATTGTGATGACATTTGAACCAATCAGATAGCAGCGATACAGTCGGCTGCGGTAGGGCTGGGCGATTAATAGAAAAGTAATCGAAATCGACATCGAGAATCTATAATCGATAAAAGTTTTCCCTTTTAAAACACTAATGCGTGTGGAGTCACGTGACCCCGCTCCGTTATGTTACGTTATTCCGCCGACATGTCGAGCACGGAGAGCTTAAACACGGAGACAACTGAGCAACTCGTCAGTGAACTATGAGGGCAAAAAAATGATAAAACGAATCGTTCATTAATCGTAATCGAGTTAAAATGTTCAATTAATCGAGATTTGGATTTTAGGCCAAATCGCGGAGCCCTAGGCTGTGGCCACTTTCAGCCATGTAGTCAAGCAGCTCGGGTACGGCTTGGTTTGTTTATTGGTTTGTGCGCCATTCGATTGGTCAGGACACTCGCAGCACTGTGATTGGTTAGATGGCTCATTTGTATGTAATGATCGCAACGGTCAGTGTTGATAACAGCTCATGCAGCCCTGCTGTATTCCCCCCAAATGAGCTGTTTGCGGTCAGACACTTCGCTCTGCGATGTAACTATAAAGCATGTTTGGTTCCACCACAGATAGTTGCTCTTATTTTCGTTTTATTCCCACAAGTGTGATTGAGAGTCTCATAGCAGTTGTCACAGGCTGCATGTTAAAGAGCTGGAGAAAGAGGTGTTTTTTGCATTTGTTTGGGCCAGGTTTTACCATCAGACACACTTTCCACAGAAACCCCTCCCTGTTCAGTCGTGCAGTTGATCCGTATTCGAGAGTTAAGTGTGAGTTTTTCCACATATTTCAGGCAGATGAAAATAATCTCTGACACCAAATATGTAAACACTGCAGCCACTTGGCCTTAGTTCTATTGTTACAAATTACACACACACACACAAACACAACTGAAGCCATGCAAGCTCACATACCTAAAAAAGCATAAACACATACAAGCTCTTGCACAAGCAGCTCTGTTGCTCTTCTTTTCCTCTTGTTTGGTATAAAATAAGAATTGGTTGCATTCTGGTTTGCTGGAAATACAAATGAGTCCCACAGCTCATGTTTTACCATACACTAGTAGTTTAGAGTGATATAAGTTACAGATGGTAAGATCGAAAGACTTTACAAAAGGGGAACAATGCCAGATATATTTCAGCCAAAAAGAAATCTCGGCTCTTTCCCACCTGCTCCAATGCAGTCGATCCACCAAAGTATGTTTGAAGTCTGAGATTTTGTCTCGCAAGCCAAAGTTCTGCCTGTCACTGGAGAGCCTGATGCGTGTTGTTGCGTGACGTGGCCAAAAAAACGACAAGATAAATGACCAGGAGCAGGCGCTTTTTCAAAAACGAGGCTGAAACCAAAACAGATCTTCGACAAACAAATCTGCAACATACTTATGGCAAAGCGGTCTGCAAACTGGTGAGGCCTAAAGAGCTACCAAGCGCTCCAAAGAAACCAGTAAATACATTTAAAATGTACAGTACTGTGACTCACTCATAAGATGGGCAAATACAGCCTGCCACACAGAACTGTTGTGCAGTTGTAATGCCAGTCGGAGCTCAACCGACCAAATCATGAAAGCTGTGCAAAGCTTTGCGGTACTGTTGCAATACATGTGCAAAGTGTAAAGAGGAATTCGTCCTCTGCATTTAACCCATTTAAACCAGGGGCCAGGAACATAGCATTACAACTGCACAACAGTTCTGTGTGGCAGTACATTGTATTTACTGGTTTCTTTGGAGCGTTTGGTAGCTCTTTAGGGCGATATCCTCGCCAGCGCCTGGGGAGCAGTGTGTGGGGACGGTACCTTGCTCAAGGGAACCTCAGTGGTGTCTTAGGATTCAAACCCACGGCTTTCTGATTGCAGGGCGAACTCCCCAAGCTCTAGACCACTTGCTGGTCACGTGACTGGAGCTTCAGAGGCCAAGTATAGTTTTGCCATGGAGCTTTCACGCTGTTTTAGACCATTAGCATCATGCAACCTGTATTCAAACTATATTTATCAGCACTTTGTGTTCTAGGCTTGCTTATGTGGTTTCTGACCTTGAATCACATACTATTGTCTTTGCAAATGGATAAAGGTTTGCTAAAACAGTAGGGGCAGCTTTCTTGTAGCATTTATACATTAAAGGAGCTAACATTTAAAAAGAAAAACAGGATTTAGCTTTTTTGTTATTGTTTTTTCCCCCATAAGGAGCCACTATTCATTATGCTTCCTGTCCTGTGCTTAACTGCTATTGAAGGTCTCTGACGGGTGGAATCAATAACCTTTCTCTTTTGTCTCCGCTGCAGATAACGGGTTCATTCCAGATACGCTGCTTGAGGACGTCATGAAGACGTTGGATCTCGTCTCTGAGCCGGAATAGTAAGTGTTCCTGCACGTGCGTGTAATGTTTTCAGTGATAACACGAGTAGGATGTTATGTGTTTGTGTGTAGTCAGGATGTGACTAGAGCCCACACGGAACACCTGCAGTCCCTCTCTCCCTCTCCGGGTCGCCCGCTGACTTTGACTTCGGGTTCACATTCCACTGGGGCAGTCTACCGGGGGCCATGTTGTCGAAAGCGAAGGGGAGACAAGTAGAGTGAAAAATCCCCTTCTTTCATCTCCGCTCTATTAAAGCGATACAGAAGGTCCAGAAGGTCAGTCAGATGTTTAGAGCAGACCTCACCTTGGAGATGCACACCCGAGAGCTCACTAGGGGCTCTTTGAAACTCTTACCTGTTAAACAGCCCCTTTCCAGCTCATGCTTTTAATGGGCAGGTCCATAAGGAGTAAAGATGGATGGGATTGTTTAAATATATGTATGCAGACGGGAGTGGCCGAGTGGGTAAAACACTCTCCTGTGAACCTGATAACCACACAGACGCAGGTTCGAACTTGCCACCATCGTGGCCTTGAGAAAGACGCTTAACCCTCAGTGTCTCCAGGAAGACTGTAACTGTAACTAATGACTGTAAGTCGCTAACACTTATCAGTATGATCATTTTGAATCATCAGGAAAAGTGCTTAATTGGTATAAATACCATTACATATGTTTTAAAGGAAAAAAGGCTTCCTGGGCATTAAGGGGCTTTCAGACCGAAC
>JBBPDC010039202.1:0-2500 GCA_037974485.1 Hemigrammopetersius urotaenia | reverse complement strand
TTGTCCTTTTTCTGTTGATTTATGAATAAATATGAATGGAAAATAGGAATAACTTCTAAAAAGTGACTGAATAGTATCAGGAATTCCAAAGAGTGCTCTAGAATTCTGTTGGGGTCTGCAGGGTAAAACAAAATATTTATATTAATAATAAATATTTCATGCTGTATTGTACTCTTGCAGAGCAGAGGACACTGTGCTATGCTACTAAAATTGTATTCACTTTATTACATATGTAGCCCTGTCCCGTTTTGTTTTATTTCCCTGTAATTCTAATCTAATCTAATCTAACCTAATATAGGTTCATGTATTACCATCAGCATATATTTGCGGTGGTTATATTCCAAGAGAACCCGCGGATTTGTGATGTGGTAACATAAAATGCCTATTAATGCCTATTTTTGTAGTCTTAACCTAAATATGCCCCCAAATTTGCTCCCAAAATGGTAAACTCTGCTTAATGCATTACCCTTAAAAAATGTAAAGGTGCATTTCCCCACACGGGAAACTGTTATGATGCAGGAATGCTGGACTGCATCACCGGGCTGCAGCCAATCAGCAGCAAGGACAAATGAATAGCGCTCTCAGATTGGCTACTTTCAAACCTCCCGCCTCTGAGTGCAGCGGTATTTCACCATCCCAAACGCGTATACGGTTCCCTCGACAGTGCAAAACATTTTGTAATGCTATATTTTACACAGAACTTTAGCTAAATTTATTTATGATACAAAATGAGTAAATGATAATTTAGCACTAAAATGCATGAACAATTCTCTATTGCCACAAAAAAGTAGAGTAGATCGGTGGTTTCTGTTTCTGCGAAGAATTATTAGTTTCAGTTCTACAAAAAAAATAAGAGGCTCACAAGGTGTCGACTGTATATACATAATACTGCCATTAGCCTGCAGTTTGTACATCAGCCCATCCGTTATTGACTTAATTATTTATGTTCTCTTGCTATGTGAATCGTTTCTAAAGACACGTTTGTTCATGCGCTGTATTATCTAATGGCGGTGTCAAAAAGGAACGTGACCTAATCACTCCGACTGAATGCCATCTCTCAAATGTGACTCGGCACGCACAAACACACTTACTCCCTTGTTCTCTTGCAGGACTCAGGGATTCCAGACTCATTTCCTGTGTATCATTATAATGGCCTGAAGCAGTCCAACCACAATGAAAAGGTAAAAGGCACACACACACACACATAATCACCCATGGAATGCCTATACATGCTTAAATGGACACCCCACAAACATTCTTTCTGTTTTTTTAATACTGGCTACACACCAGTGCACTTTATCAGCCATGCACAAAGCACGCAGATGCTAGCCGGCTAGCCTTATCCGGTCTGATCCCCTGCATGTTGAGTGGAGTCTGAATGTGATTACTGACTTGAAGGCTGTGTGTCTGCCTCAAACCCGTTCCGTCAGCCCCCTCACCCAACTGCTACTCTCTGTAGACTTGTATCCTCATGGTCACTCAGCTGCCTCTCGTTAGCGCCACATTAAAGAGGCCCACTGCTTTGAAGCTGCTCAAAGAGACACATTAATTAGCAAATGATGATAACTAGTCCCATGACCCTTCATCTAAGAAGTATATAGGGTGTGCTGGTCAAAACAGAAGGTGGGAATATACCTGATAATAGGTCATGAGTTATGAAAAAGCTGCTTTTTCAGAACTCATGACCTATTATCAGTGCGGGGTGGCGTAGTGGGTAGGATACTTGCCTCCAGACCAAGAGGTTGTGGGTTCGAATCCTACCTTCAGCATTACCATCACTGTGTCCTTGAGCAAGACCCTTAACCCCAAGTTGCTCCAGGGAGACTGTCCCCTGTAGGTAGGGAATGGAAGTCGCATTGGATAAAAGCGTCTGATAAAATGATGTAAATGTTTAAACAGGGCCAGATTCAGAAGGTGGGACTGTAACTAATAATAACCCAAAATTTCTGCCTCAGGTTCCTTTGCTAAAGTAGCATTCACAGTGTAGGCAAAGTCTCATCACTTGATTTGCGACATCAAGTAGTCACAGCTATCACAAGCTCCTGGAATTAAACATAGCAAAATTAGTAGCTTAGTAACTCGTAACTCAACGTCTGGCGGTATAGAGCCATTCATTTAATTTAGCCTTTAATTAAGAGTGGGTATGTAAAAGGCTTCAAAAATCAATCCTGAAGCTGCTCTAAAATCAGTTTGGCCAGTCATGCACATCCTTAATTAACATCCATACGTCTCTCATGGACGGAGGAGTTTTTACGCATAGTGTTCGTCATACTCTGTGTGTGAGGGTGGACTGGGATTTTCATCTTGGATGTCTTTTACTGCCACCGGTAGCTAAGTGTTTTCCCCCGACCCAGTGCGGAGAGCCATTTCCCATTTTCCACGTTCCACACGTCCCCATAAAAGAGCCTAATGGCATAAACACAAGACATCCTACTCTCTTCCGCCGCTCGCTCTCTCTCTCTCTCTCTCTCTCTCTCTCTCTCTCTCTCTCTCTCTCTAT
>JBBPDC010039153.1:0-11889 GCA_037974485.1 Hemigrammopetersius urotaenia | reverse complement strand
ACACAGGTGGGACCAGAAAACAGGCAGGGAAAACAGAACGGGATATCAAAATAAAAGACACCGAAAACCAACACAAAGAAAAAAAAAGGACAACGTCCCCACTCCCCATCTGCGTCGTTCCCCCACTGTCCGTGTGGCCGGGCTGTGTCCTCCTCAGCCCGGGCGACGCGGGTGTGGACTGCAGGACATTGTCCTTGTCCCGCGGCCCGGGTCCCTTTCCCAGGAACCCATCAGAGGTCGCGGCGGCGATTCCGCCACCCGGAAGTCCTTCGGCCGGCAGGGTGCTCTCTGTCCCATAGTCCGGGCTCGGCAGCCCTTGCCCTACTGAGCACCCTGCCAGGCGTCTCCCTACGGGACCGCAGCGACATGCACGCACCACGCCCCGTGGTGTCTGGAAAAGAACAGCTGTCCAGTGCACGATGGCCATCAGGCTGTCTTTCTTGACCAAGACGCAGATTTCTGCGCAGCTGGTGAAGAAACTTCAGGCTGTTTTTTATTGCCAGTCCCTACCTGCTCTGAGTACTTTAACCATCCCAACACACGCTTTCTTTGTGTTCTCCCAACAGTACAAACTGTTTAATTTACATGAATATTTATGTTACAAAATTAGCAAATTGTATTTATCTTAATCATTTAGCCCAAAAATGCATGAAAATTATATATTGCCACAAAAAAAAGCTGAAGAAATGTGGTGGATGTCTGTGGTTTCCAGGAATTTGCTGCAGTTTTCGCCAACAATTATTAGTTCAGTTCTAAGAAAAAATGACTTAATCCAAAACACTTTAATATCATTTTAAACTCAGCTTAATAGATTACCTTTAACGGAAAAGGGGTGGAGGTAGCTCAGTGGGTAGGATACTTGCCTGCGGACCAAGAGGTCATGGGTTCGAATCCTACCTTCAGCACCACCACTGGGTCCCTGAGCAAGACCCTTAACCCCAAGTTGCTCCAGGGAGACTGCCCCTGTAGTTAGGGAATGGAAGTCGCTTTGGATAAAAGCGTCTGATAAATGCCATAAATGTAAATGTTTTCTTTGGTATGTGCTGTCATTTTCTTTGGTATAAACAGGTAAATACAGTGATGTAATTTTTTTATTAATAATACAGTAAATACAGTAAATTACAATAATACAGTAACATGTATGGGTAATCACCACTATTTTTTACCTCCACAGTAATTTACTGTTCATCAGTGGTGTGTCTTATTCAGAGGCTTCAGGAGGAGTCAATTGTAGTGACCTCACTGGTTAAAGCAGACACTGGACACAGATTGAGCTTAACAGCCTCCTTTAATTTAACTTAATAAAAATACAGGGCTTTAAGAAGAACAAAACAAAAAACCAAAAAAACACTTGAGAGACTCCACAGGACACATTCTGGTCTGCAGCTGCCACATATGCAATCAACAGCAAGGAGAAATAAATAACAGTCTCAGATTGCCTCTGAGTACAGCGTTTTTTCACCATCCCAAGATGTGATTTCTTTGTGTTTCTCTGGACAGTACAGAAACATTTATACAGTTATATTTTATATAGAAATGTAGCTGAATTTACTTTAATATTCATGTTACAAAATTAGTAAATTATATTTTTCTTAATCATTTTGAACTAAAATGTGTAAAAAATAAATAAATAAAAGCGAAGAATATTTGCAGTTTCCGTGTTATTGCAGGGATTTCTGCGTACGATTATCACTTAGGTTCTCAGAAAAAAAAAAGACTGATTGCATGACTCCTGATCCGCATAAAACTGGGGAATTACTGTATATCTGTACTGTACTGTATATAACTATTGCAAAGATCTTAAGACGGTATGGGTCATGTATCACATTAAGAAACAAGCTTTTGCTGGACCCAATACCTGATGAATTACAATTACTAAATGTCCTTGAGACATATGTCAACGGAAAGGTCATACCCTTTACTAAGATTGCCTCACTTCAGAAGAGACAACAGCATGTAATGGGTGGAGCAGTGGTATGTGTTCCATCTGAAGTGGAGTCAGCTGCTAACAGTTTACCCATACCACCATCTGAATCACAGCTTCTGAGAATGGTCTCTTCAATGCAAAAATGTTTAGTTTCCAAACCTAAATATGAAGAAAATGTGAAGTGCTTTGCTAAAATTAAAAGTGATTCATTCAGAATATGCAGAAGTCTCTATGAGAGGATGCAGAGGATGTGTCTTTTGAAACTGTGTAGAGAACAACACTGAAATGTTCCATATGGCCATAACAGTGGAGAAGAAGGAGGAGAAAAGACAAACAAGAACACATTTGATTACATTTTATTACATTTTCTTTGCTCAGTTTGTGTGCCATGTCAAGCATGTCAATTCAGCTGTGCAAAGGCAAAGTACACACCAAGGATGGATGCAGAATTACCACATCATTGCTGAAAGACCAGCATGAGGTGCAGAAACCTGTTCAACATGGGGATGCCACAAGGTGCAACCATTAACTTTTGCTTTTTCAGAAATGTTGTATGTTTGCGACAACTAGACCTGACCGCATCTTTCTGCACTTTCAGCGCTGCTAAGAAATAAAATCGCCAAGAAG
This sequence comes from Hemigrammopetersius urotaenia, assembly GCA_037974485.1. Lineage (NCBI taxonomy): Eukaryota > Metazoa > Chordata > Actinopteri > Characiformes > Alestidae > Hemigrammopetersius > Hemigrammopetersius urotaenia. Next base: position 9,335 of record JBBPDC010039153.1, on the reverse strand, counting down.
CAACAAGAAGAAACTGTAAGATTCTTTCACTTAGACTGGCCCATTAAATGTAACATCCCATGAAGCAACCCTGTGACAATCAAAAAAGGGTGGAAGCCTTAATGAGAGATCTGATTTTGTCACCTGGTCAACCCATCAGTGAAATAATGGACATGTTTTACAGGCTGAAATTCCAGGGCAAAGGATCAGGCCACATCCATTGAAAATGCACCAAATGTGGAGGTGCTCCCGATGAAAAGGTTGCTACATTCATTGATAAATGATCAAATGACAACATTGACAACATTGTGAAAGAAGTACAGTCTCACAGTCGAAATCACACAAAGTCAACCAAGAAAGAAAAGGAGCATTTGGGTTTCCCATGCTACCTGTGAAGCCCATGTTTGTAAGTCGACCAATGCACCAAACCCAAAAGCCCAAGCAAGAACTAAGCTCAAGTATGGGATTTGTTGCATGATCCAGCAGCTTCATTTGGAAGAACCGAGGACATCCATGCAAAATGCAACATGACCCAGGAATTTTCCTGTCATTTTGTGTCAATGACAGACAGCAATTCTGTGATGATAAAATATGGACATTAAGTACATTCTGGATCCCCACAGCTGCACTGAACATGTGCTGCTGTATGTAAGCAAGGCAGAAGATGTGTGATGTGCAGGAATTACGCTATGAAAACATATTCAGCTTCATCAAATGAATGCAGGCTTATTCTAAAAACTGAGAGGTCCAGTTACTAGAATGTCACCTCTGTTTGCAGCTTGGAACTGAAGTCTTGTTTGTACAATGTTTTTGCAATCCGGTCATCCTCAAGTCAAGACCCCTTTATACAGTTGTCTCATTGTTGGCTCATCTTCAGTCCATTGTCGTTGAAATGAAGATGAGCCAACAATGAGACAACTGTATAAAGGGGTCTTGACTTGAGGATGACCGGATTGCAAAAACAGTATAAATCCAGGCTTCTTTGAAGTTACGTGATTCCAACTACAGAGTCGTTAAGGCAACATGAGATTTATCCAGAAGAGAACCATGAAAAGTTTTATGGAACACTTCTCACGGTTTACCCCCCATATAGGAGTGAATGTCAACTAAAGATGCAGCCATTTAATTATTTTCAAAGATGCTACACAACTGCATATATTAAGCTCCTTGGCAGTGATGCCTGTGTGTGAAACTTTAAAAACTGTGGACCCTGTGATGGTGCTTGTGCCAGTGTTGCTCCAAACAGAGAGCTCATTCATATAAAGTCTTTTAGACTGTCAACCAATGGATAGAACTGAGAATAATGAGCAAGACAATACCAGAATACCAAAGAAATGCTGACAGTTAAACAGCAGTGCAGAAGTTCATAGAGTGCCCTACACTAAGCTCCAGTGTTTTGTGGCAAATGTACCAAAGCCTAAATCAAACACAAGTAGCTGTAGCTACAAAGTGAGAAACTGGGCCTTGAGGCTTGTAACTGGTGTCACTGGTGGAGCTGGAAAATCTCCTATAATAATATGTGGACATGAGAGTTCAGCAGATTAAAGGCAACAATAAACCCTTTGAAGGAGCAACTGTCCTTGCTGTTGGTGACTTTTTTCAACTGCCACTAGCTGGAAAGGCTGAAGCACTGTGTATCTATAAAGACAGCACAGTTGATGTTTGGCTTCCATATGATAACGTTATCAGAAATAATGAGAGAGAAATCGAATGCTGCTTTTGCAGAAATGCTAGACTTGGTGTCAAATGGAAAACTGAGCAATTACAGGACTGTGACAGAGCTCTGCTTGCCACACACATTTTTCCAGCAGGGATGATTGCTCCTCTGATGTGTTATGTATATGTCACCAACAAGGACATAACAATAACAACAATGACACCCTGTCTGCCATTAGTTTCAGCTTAACCTGTGTTGATGCAGTCAATTCCCTGGGAGTTCTGTTGAATATATAAGAGAAAGAGACGGGGACATTGTTGGTTTTCTTTGAAACTTGCACATCACAGTCCCAGAACATAATTGTCAGGTGATTTTTTTTTACTGGGAACGACTTTTGTGGCCCACAGCAGAATCATGTCTTTGCAAGTCCTGCATATCGACTTTAATGAAGAGAAAAAAAAAGAAGTAAAGAAGTAGTGATGTTGCTGGAAAGCAGACGTTTACATCACCACGCCAATTTAGAAATCTTTCCGTGATTCAAAATAAACATTAAAGGTTTTTCTGCCAGATTTATGACTTGTGAAGACATGATCTCTCTTGCTTTACTGAAACCCACAAGTTTGTGGTCTGATCCTCAACAGAAAAGCTTCAACTGGAAGGCTACAAAATGTACAAGCAGAACAGGCTGGTGTCTTCTCACCCCCTCCCACAGCTAGAAAACCAAAAGGCTTGTGTTGTGGCAATATATGCATAAATGTGCAGGTTCTGCAGTATGTAGTAGGCATCACAGACATGGCATTTCTTACTCTAAAGATCTGAAAACCCATTCAAGCTGTAGTAGCTGCTGTTTATAGACTACCACAGTACAAGCTAACTGCCTTCCTGTTTCACCAAAGGAATCTTTTGGATGCCACTGAGATGGTGGAGTAGGACCCACATATTATCTTCATAGATTATCTTCAATTAAAATGTCACATCAACTAAACCATGTCCATGAATTATTTTTTCCAATAGAGTACTGCACAGCTAATACAGTGAGCAACACCCGAGAAGAGCCCAACATTGGATCTCATATTTACTTCGCACCCACAAAGTGCTCATCATGAGAGGTCCTACATTTGTATTGTATTATAGTTTGCTATGCTATGTTGCTATGTTTGCATAGTGTATGCTATGTGGAAGGCATGATAGCATCAACAACAACAGAAATGTAGCTGATTTGATCATAAATGGCCACAGTAACACAGAAGAATGTTCAGAAAATCTCAGAGTTCAGTCTCCTTTAAACACCTACACATTCAAGTACAAAGAAAAGAAGTGTTGCTGATTGGATCAAAAACATCAGCAACACAGAGCAATAAACAGGGGACTTCTCTTTCAAAGAGAGTAGTCTCTTTCAAACTTCAGCACATTTAAGAACTGGCAACAACAGATAATGTACTATGAAGAATGACAAAAACTTACTTAATGTAAGAACAAAAAAGGAAATGAGAAAAAAAGGAAATTGTTTATAGTTGATTGTATGATGAATTGTTGATGAATAAGGGAGCATAGCTTTTCACTGACTATACAAAGTCAGTACTGCATAAGCTACAGGATGGACATTACCTAAATGTAGGCACCAAAATACTGAGAAGTGTCCAAAGATGAGAAGAAGAAGAAGAAGCAAGGCTGAAGGGAACTTCCTTGTCAACAGATACCTGCAAGAGGTCTCTCACATTCAGTTGTTGGCCCTGAAAGCTGGTTGGCAGAAGATTTTGCATTATGACCAAGATAACCCCTTCACCAAGGTTTATTTTTTAAAGACTGCACTCCAGTAGTACGTCAAGTACTAGTGAACACAGACATCAGAGGAAACAAGGCACGACTTAATGTTGTTCTTAAGACTGTAATTAGACCACAGTTTTTGTTTTATATTGGTTGGTAACTGTTTCCAATTCTAGAAAATTATTGGGGGACAGATATGTATATGCCAAGACATATCTTATTATTTTTATCGTATTTTTTATAGCTTTAGTTTTAATGTACTGTTTTTGTGGATAGTCCTTTTGACAGGCTCACCCTTTTTTAGGGTGCTGATTGCCTCTTGAATTTTTTCCCTGGTGTATGATCTCCAACTCCAGCTCTTTTGCTGAGGATTGTTTTGCTGCTGACCATAAATTTGTGAAGCTGTCAGTTTTGTTGGTCCTTGTCAGCTCCCTTTACTCCTTTCTCTTTTTTAGCCAGGCACGCAATGTGTCCGTTACTTCAGCTTTCTTAAAGTGTGTCCATAAGGATCAGTTATTACATTACATCCATCTCTTCAAGAACACTGACTCAATGTCAATAAGGTCTTTCAGATGATCAGGGTTCTCTGGCCAGCTGTTATCTGACTTGGTAAGAACATCTGCTCCAGAGCAGTACACCTTTTTGAATCCTAATGCATAATCAGCTAAACCAAATGTGCTGACAAGCCTCCTTTGAGATATGGTAGACAGTTTCAGAACTTCTGAATCATTTAGTTGGAAATGTGTTATCTCTTTGTTGATGTACATTAGTACAACTTACTACAAGCTGCAGTTCTCTACTCAACCTCCTGTCCATGCGTCCTGCCATAGTTGCTGCTGTTAATTTCATGCATGAGATGGTGGTGGGCTTGAGTGGTGCATTTCTTGTCTTTCCCATGACAAAGGTGCAAAGGACTTGATTACTGCTGCTCTGCTGCAACAAGTGTGCCACAGTCCTCTTTTCTGGCATCACAGAAATAATGGAACAGAAAGAAATGTGATGGCTTGAAACACTGATCAGCTTTAGATACACAGAGAAGACCACACCTGAGCAAGGCGATTTGTAGATATGTCATCTCAGCTGAATCTTTAGCCTGCATAGCTTGTGCAAGGTCATTTTTGCTGGTACAACCACTGGTACCAAGATCCCCAGTGGATTGTAAATGGAACTCACCAAGGAGATGTTTCTTTGAAGGGAAATTTGTCTTGGATGACAATTCTGAATTTAAAGTGGCCTGACTGGACACACCATTGCACAAGGAATAACATTTGATCCTGGTCCAGGTCTTTTACCTCTTTTGTCCTTTCATTCATGGGTATGTTTTCCAGCACTATTTCACCACGGCAAATCCCCTTTGTTTAACTGAATGTTCCCTTTTTGCAGCTTTCAGCAACATGGCTTCTTCCTTGGATTGCAATCATCACTGCAGTGTTGTGCATTACTGTGTTGACTTCTGAAGCACCAAACGCGTTGTAATGAGCACAGCTCAGCAATGAGGTGGCACCAAATAGGAGCATAACATGTACTCCACCAGACTTGCTGATGCCTATGTCTGTTCACCATAGAACCCTAAGTAGGTCACAGCATCATTTGACGGAAACTTCACCTGGTGGAACTTGGCTTACTTCGGCCTTAATAGCCATAGATTCTTGCCAGAAACTCGAATCATAATTAAGGTCAGGCTCTTGAAGACGTTACTCATTCAGTGTAACTCCGTATAATACATTCTATTGCACCTTCAGACTTCATATGGAGCCTTTGGTGTGTAACCTTTGAGTGATCATCTCACTCAGAAAAGAAATGTAGTCCTCACGAAATGGAGGTTTTGATAAATCTTTTCTTCAGGTTCAAGGAACACTGCTATTATGTGGTTGTTGAACTCTTTGTTCTTCAATGCTAAGTCAATACAGTAATGTCCCTCTTCCTGTCGGGTAGGACATCACATTGTTTGAAGACTGAACATTCTTTTGTTCTCCCATTTTTGCTAGAAGAATGTCAACATAGCAGTACTGCTTGGATAAAAAAAAAAAACAAAACATATGAAGTAACCTCTATTAGTAGATTGCTCTACTCTCTGCTTTATTTTGTCTTTTCTACCCATCATAAAAATGTTAATTAACTCAGAGAGCTGTGTACAAGAATTCCAATGTGCATGGACTGCTGGTTTATGCGCAAATGAAAAACTTTAGAATTTTGGTCCTCTTCTTTGTCTTTGCTTCTACTGAAAGGTGTCATGGTGCTGTGCAGGAGAGGGAAGGGGAGGACGCCAAGGCTGTGAGGAACAGCGAGTTTTAATGAGAAGGTTTCACACAAACAGTTCAGGCCCCACATTGGGCTGATTAGGTTTTCTCGCCAGGAAAATGAACAAGCCCCCCACTCAGGCAGAACAGGACAAGCAGGGACTAAGGCTCGTGCTTCTCCAAATACAGAGTCACAGATGATACCAGGATAAACAGGATTCAGAGACAGAACATTCAAGCAGATATTTAGACACCGGAGCCCAGCAGTCGGGCAGGCTTATTCCCTCTAAGAAGCACGAGCCTAGGGAGAAGGGGAACAAAGACACAGGATCAGCATAAAGGTTAGCAAACACACAATGAAGACAAATACGGACACAGGGAACTGGGGCCGGACTGGAACTTAAATAACTCAGGGGAAACGAGGGACAGGTGAAAGTAATGACGGGGGAGTGGTACAAATGAGACACGCAGACTAGAAAGGGAACAAGGGGGGAAAGGGGAAGGGAGGATGAGGGGAAATAGGACAACAAGACAGAGGCTGGGAGGAGCGGAAACAAAACAGACAGGAGACTGAAACTTAATACTTGGGGGAAGACAAGCGGGGAAGACAGGGAGGGGGCGAGGCGACCATGACAGTACCCCCCTCCTTACGCAGAATCCCCTCCCAGGGATTCCCAGTGTGCGTCCTCCCATACCTTCTCTGCCCTTCGGAACCAAGCATCCATGCCTGGAGCAGTCGTGGCGCTCTGGTCCCACAGGCACAGAGGGGGTTGACGCCCGAGCACACACTCGAAAGAGGTCATATTCGTGGCGGAGTGGCGCAGGGAATTCTGGGCATACTCTGCCCAGATCAGGAACTCTGCCCAGTCGTGTGGCCAGCTCTGACAGTACGCCCGGAGGAATCGGCTGAGTTCTTGGATGGTTCTTTCAGCCTGACCATTGGATTGGGGGTGATAACCCGAGGTCAGGCTGACTGTGGCTCCCAAATGCCCCAAGAATGCCCTCCAGACCCTGGAGGTGAACTGAGGGCCGCGGTCTGACACAATGTCCTCCGGGAGACCGTAGTACCGGAACACCGACTGGAACAGAGCGTCCGCGACCTGTCGGGCAGAGGGGAGAGAACGAAAAGGTATAAATCTACAGCCCTTCGAAAACCTGCCCACCACAACCAGGACTGTAGTGTACCCTTTTGACACCGGGAGATCCGTCACAAAGTCCACCGTGAGGTGGGACCACGGTCTCTCCGGCACCGGCAGGGGCATTAGCTTACCGACCGGGAGGGCACGGGAGCTCTTCGTGGTGGCACACACTGAGCAGGACAGCACGACTTTACGGACGTCTCTGCTCAGAGACGGGCACCAGTACTTCTGCGACACGACCTCCAGAGTTCTAGTCACGCCCGGGTGTCCCGTCGCGGGGGTGACATGAGCCCACTCCATCACCTTTCCTCTCAGCGGCTCCGGGACAAACTTTACCTGAGAGACACTCGGGAGGAATGGGGCACCCCTCGAGTGCTGCCTCCATTTCTGCATCCAGCCTCCACTGAATCGGAGCCGCAAAGAATCGAGGGGCTAGGATGGGCTCAGGCTCCCCCGCTTCTTTTTCTGTCCCGAACTGTCGAGACAGGGCATCAGCCTGGCCATTTAACTTGCCCAGGCGGTACGAGATCTGGAAGTCGAGTCTGGATCTGCAGTTGGGTCTGGATGGGGGGGTGCCCGGTCTTCAGGCAGGGGGACAGCCAAGGCGTCCAGGGGAGATTATTGGTGTCCATATTTTGTCATGGTGCAGTGCAGGAGAGGGAAGGGGAGGACGTCAAGGCTGTGAGGAACAGCGAGTTTTAATGAGATAAGGTTCTACACAAACAGAGTTCAGGCCCCACGTTGGGCTGATTAGGTTTTCTCGCCAGGAAAATGAACAAGCCCCCCACTCAGGCAGAACAGGACAACCAGGGACTAAGGCTCATGCATTTCCAAATACAGAGTCACAGATGATACCAGGATAAACAGGATTCAGAGACAGAACATTCAAGCAGATATTTAGACACCAGAGCCCAGCAGTCGGGCAGGCTTATTCCCTCTAAGAAGCACGAGCCTAGGGAGAAGGGGAACAAAGAGACACAGGATCAGCATAAAGGTTACCAAACGTCAGACATGACCCAGCACACAACACACAATGAAGACAAATACGGACACAGGAAACGAGGGCCAGGTGAAAGTAATGATGACGGGGGAGTGGTACAAATGAGACACGCAGACTAGAAAGGGAACAAGGGAGGAAAGGGGAAGGGAGGATGAGGGGAATAGGACAACAGGACACAGAGGCTGGGAGGAGCGGAAACAAAACAGACAGGAGACTGAAACTTAATACTCGGGAGAAGACGAGCGGGGAAGACAGGGAGGGGAAGACAGGGAGGGGGCGAGGCGACCGCGACAAAAGGCAAGATCCTGTCCATGTCACCAGCCCCATTGTAGAACATATTTTATATGCTGTGACCACAAACGTTACAGAACGTTTCTTGCAATTCTCTTGATGATTTTTCCTCATGTGTAGCACTGCCTTTGCTCTTCATGTGTAATACAGAGGGATGTTTATAGAACTTGTTCATTTTAGCATTGCACAAAGCTGTAAAACCTTCTTCAAGACTTGTTTTGCCCAGCAGTAACCCTGGATCCATATTTAGATTTTTCTGGGTAGTCCAGTGGTGTACACAGTACACACAAACCTAGCTCCTTTCTGTTTTACTCTCTACACCATGATAGAGTCTCTCATCATCCATCAAGTGAAGCATCACATTCTTTGTTGCTGTTTAGTTTAGATTTCCTTAAATCAATATTCTTTTAATGTAGCTTCCATAGCTTTGACTGTAGGTTTCACTTGCTATTTTTGCTACATGATGTTTTCGATATTTCAGATATATTTTGACTTTAAGGACATTGGAGCACCTGCTGTTAAATACAGCAAAGTGCTCCAATATCATTACAGTCACACACAAAAGAAAGCTATTTGTAGGTTGCTGTCACATAATTTAATGTCAAGCAGCATAGCTATGAGCTGCTAATATGCCCATTTTCAGATCACAGTTCTTTTCATTGCCCATCAGAAATTGCAGGTCTGTAATGCATTTGTTTGTGCTGCTGGGAGGGTTGTTCACTTTGAAACATGAAAGTAAATGGTATGTGTGACTCTTCAGCTAGCCTCCACTCACTTCCCAAATTGAACAAAGTAAATGAATAAGGGTGTTCTTGTTACGCCCCTGAAAGGATGGTGAGAAAAATCACAAGAGTGATAAAGTGGTGTTTCCTCACCGATAACTTTTACTCAAGTCACATTCAATGACATTAGGTTTTACAGCAATACACTTTTAACTGCCTGTGAGAGAATATTGCAGTCCTTCTTGTGTACAGCAAATGCTGGGGGAAACAGAAGACAAACATTTCAAAATATATCAAAATATAGAATAACACATTTACATTTCTAACACAAAAGGACAAATCAGTCAGTTACTAACCTTGAAAGGCAAACAGAAATATATATCACTAATAAAATATGTTTCTTCCACTATAGGTACTTTAATCATATACCATAAGTCAGTAACAGCTTGCTATTTTCACAATTTTGTCACGGCTGATGGCCGTGTGAGGCCACTGTTTTTGTTTTCTGTTTTCCCTGCCCTGTTCCGTTCTGTTTCTGGT
>JBBPDC010039073.1:0-11894 GCA_037974485.1 Hemigrammopetersius urotaenia | reverse complement strand
TTCTCTTTGACAGGGTTTGTTATGGTGTGTAACTTAGCCAGCAGTAACTTGGTTAAATAGCTGTTGTTGATTTAAGTTTAGCTTTACAGGTTTAAGAACAGTTGTGGACTACTGAAGCACTGATGTACGTCACCCTGGATAAGAGCGTCTGCTAAATGCCATAAACGTAAACATAAACAATGACGACCACAGACTGTTGAGTCTTGTATACAGCAAGAATGGGCAAAAATTACACTTGCAAAACTGCAGCAATTCATTTCTTAGTTCCCAAATGATGAAATAAAAGGTGCTGTGACCCAGCAGTAAACTTGCCTTTGTCTCAACTCTTTTGGAGTGAGTTGCAGGCATCAGTTTAAAAATGTGTCTATGTTTACCAAATAGAATTAAGATAATAGAAAACACTGAACATCTTTTATTTGACCTTTCCCTTTTTACTTGATATTTTTGTTCATAGTTTTAATTGTTTTTTAGAACGTTATTACCTAGTCATTCCTCATTTTTTCTTTTATGCACCGCAAAGCACGTTGTAAGCTTGTTGTTGTAACTGCCGTGTGACTGATGCCACTCTGAATCCTGTGAGTGTGACTGACACTGCTCTAAATGCTGTGTTTGTGACTGATGCCACTCTGAATCCTGTGAGTGTGACTGATGCCACTCTGAATTCTTTGGGTGTGATTGATGCCACTCTGAATGCTGTGTGACTGATGCCGCTCTGAATGCTGGGAGTGTGACTGATGCCACGCTGAATGCTGTGGGTGTAACTGATGCCACTCTGAATACTGTGAGTGTGACTGATGCCACTCTGAATGCTGTGAGTGTGACTGATGCCACTCTGGATGCTTTGGGTGTGACTGATGCCACTCTGAATGCTGTGTGACTGATGCCGCTCTGAATGCTGTGAGTGTGACTGATGCCACTCTGAATGCTGTGAGTGTGACTGGCCTTGCTCTCTGTGGGTGGGTCAGATGGTCCTCCCTATCACTCATAGTGACTAAACTGAAACGTATTTGTTTCAAGCAGTACTTACAGAGCTGCAAAGATGATGTTGATTGTTCGTGACCTACGGTGACATGAACAGCTTCAAACTCGCTCCACCACAAAACCAGGACAGGAAACAGTGTCATTACATCTGCTCACCTCACTGCTGCTGTAGAATACATGTTGACTGCTCTTTCAACAGTTCTCTAGACCAGGCCTGAACACTGTGAGGTTACTGCTCTGAAATACCGAGATAGTATTTACAGAATTATGACACTTATTATTAGATGACAAATCGTTTACTGTGTTGTTCACAAATATGTTGCACAAATGGAAAAGATGCAGTTAGCATCCAAGAATCTTTACAATCCACTATCACACTAAAAGGAGAAACAGGGCTGGCTGGCAGAGGTGTTCTTGGGACAACCAAATGAGTGTAGGCTTGCAACGGTTGCCATAATGTACCTAAAGCAAACTGAAACAAATTACTTTTAAAAGTCATCAATAAATCTCTTTGAATCAATTAAACATTGCTCCATTCCATTGATCATATACCAATTGTAAGGCCTGGCACGGGAGACACTAATAACATTACACCAATAAAGAAAAATTGCACCACTTCTGTGTATTAGCATATATTAAAATGCATATATGCATTATAAATTAGAGTTCATAATTTAGCGCACATGCATATCGTCCATGTTGTTTCTTCAAAAACAAGACAATGAAATAATATTTGGATTTTTTAATTTATGATATTCTAAACATTTTATAGAGCATAGGATATCAGGAATGGTGGTCCTGTCAAGGTTACATCAGCAACATCTCCATTGACTGTTGAAACAAGAACCAAACTTACCTAAATGCTATAATCAGATAAATAAAATGCTTAAAAATCATTTTTAAAAAAACATAAAAATCAAAGTCTGAACAAGTGACCTGGCACTGATTCAACAAGTATCTGAATGAAATCTAAAGGTAGTGTACAGGACACTATTGGTCTCCACTGGTAACTATCAAATCAATCCTAGGAGGAAGCAAAACCATCAGATTTTAATAGTCCTTCCAACGCTCCTTCCATCCAAACCACAGCAAGTCTGTGTTTCTCTCATCTGATACAACATGCAGTTTGTGCTTCCATGTCTTTCTACTCCCATTCTTGTCAAATGTAGTGCAGCTGTAGATCCCAGATTCACCGGGCTTCACCGAAAAAATCTTCAGTGTGCTTCTATACAATCCTGCCTTCTCCCTAAGGTTAAGTGGCCCTTCAAAATAAAACAATGCGGATCAGATGACTGGGGGTACCAAGGGTAGTTCTAAAAGCTCATCTCTACAAGATGAGCTTGACGATAACCAGAAAAGACTTCGGCAGATACCTGAGCACGATCCTTCTCCGACAGAATAATTAATAAACAGAACATTGTTGTATTTCCACTCTACGCGCCTCTCATAGTCCGGGTCTTCGTCCCCACAGTTCAAAGATGCCACTTCTCCACTGTGGATCATTTCAGATCCTCCCATAGCTCCACAAAGAGCTGAAAGGGAAAGACGTTTGTTAGGAGAGAATCAGTACCTGCTGGGTATGTTTTTAGTTCATGTCTCATTTCCAAACTCACCCAAAGTGATCCAGAGGAGGGTCTTGGATGAGGACATTTCTGACCATTCAGATTCTGTCCAGGTAGAAGAAAAGAAATCAAAAGAACACTGAATGTTTTTCTTGTCATTTTACGGCAGGGGTGTCTGGTCCTGGAGGGCCAGCAGGTTTCAGTGCTTTCTCTGCTCAGACACACCTGGGTCAGTATGATTCGCCAGATTTCTAACCAAACTGTAAGACCCCTGTTCTAAGGTCTTCAGGCCGTTGTTTCATTAACTCACTTGCGTGGAACTATATAGTTATGTATATGATGTATATAGCAATATTATAGTACAGTGGCACTTGCTTGAAAATTTGTGAGCCCTTAAAAATGTTCTGTATTTACGCATGCATGCGACCTAAAACACATCAGATTATCTACCAAAGGTTGATAACAAGAACCCAGTTAAACAAATAAAAATATCTTATAAAGGAAAATAGTCCAAAATTACTTTTAGAGCCAGAATTATGGTAAGTACTATCACATGGTGTGAGTGTGTGGAGAATGCGACCCACAAGCAGGAGCTGTGAAACAAGATTTACTGAAGATAACAAGGGAAATGGGATATAGAGTAATGGTGCAGCACAGAGATCACAGGATGGGGAACAGAGGGTCAGAATTTACCAAGACACAGAAATCAACCAGACTGGAACAAGCAAGCTACCGTTGTTTATGAAAACACAGACAGGAAGCACAGATTTAACAAGATATATACACTGTCCATGCCAGCGAGGCTATCCCAGGACCAGGGGCCAACACCATGAGCTTGCTAATGGTCGGGGCCATCAATGCCTCTGGAGGTGCCCATCAAGTGAGAGGGCTCAACAACCATGTGTGGCTCCTAGCAGGGCCTCATCACAGAACTCGCCTTGGGGGCCGGCCATGCCCACCTCATCATCTAGGGCAGTTTATGGCCCGGCCTTTAAGGAGTGGCAGATAAATATACGTATTTATACAAATAAATGATACACACAAAAATGGGGATATTTTAAAAATATAATAATGGGGTATCTTTAAAATACAATAATAAACGTAAATCCAATGTGTACTCGCAGCTTTATTAACAGCATTTTCATAACAACGAGCCGACAACAACACGGGTAACATCCACATTTTTTTTCTGTGCAGCCCGTGGACCGGTACCACATGACCCACGGCCCGGGGTTTGGGGACCACTGATCTAGGGCACCATATGGACTCCTCATGGTCAGTGCCCACACAGACCCTTTACCCTGACTCACCATAGGGGAAGGCCCTAAAAGGCCCACACACCTCGTACACTCATGGCCTAGGGCTCTCTCTCTCAATGAGGCTGATTTAGTCTAGAGCAGCAAGGTCTTGACATTTTTCTTTAGAATTCATGGGTATGATCCAAAATTCATTGCTCCTTCAATGGTAGTAAGCCATCTAAGATGCAGCAAGACAGTCTAAAACCATGACACAACCATGCCCATATTTCACAAATGGGATAAGATTCTCCTTTCTATAAACTTCTTCTTTCGACCAAAACATTTCTTTTCATCTCATCCATTCACAAAACATTTTTCCAACCGTCTTCTGGCTCGGCTATGTGATATTTATCATCTGTTAATGATTCAGCAGTGTTGTTTATGTAGAACATTTACATTTACGGCATTTATCAGACGCTTTTATCCAAAGCGACTTCCATTCCCTAACTACAGGGGGCAGGACTCATTTATAGGTGCGAGCCTGCATTTTGCCCGGTAGCTCGGCCAGGGAGCAACCTAGCGCCGCAAAGTTAGACACAGACCATCATGCTACCCCAGACCAATTGAACATGGCCAGTGGCGAAGCTCTCCTCCCCGCAGAACCAAACTGACATACCGGTAGATCTCCGCGAGACCTTTCCAATGAGTCCTCGTTTGCCCCCTAGCCCAAAACTTTTCTCCACTGTTCTCTACACGGGGGTGGGGGGGGGGGGGGGATTTGGGGGGGGGTCTTTAAATGGACGTGGGTTAAATTCCGTCAACTGAGTGCAGATCAGTGTAAGAAAGGTGCCTGTAGTGTAAAGAACCATGTGTGTGTGTCTAGTGCGAGAGAGAGTGAGATACATGGGAATCAGTGCTTGGGAGTTAACTTACCCTGTTCACTGTAGATCCTCTGACAGTGTCATTACCGACTGTAAGAACTAGGGCATTAGCACAAAAGTTGACTAGTTGACTAGTCGACTAGTCGACTTGCGAAGCACGAGTCGACGGCCCCTGTGAGATGTGGACTAGTCATGTGTTTTTCCTCTCTCTGTGCCCATGCTTTTGTACACAATGCAATTTCTGCCTCAAATTGGCTTGCGCTGACATGCGTCCCTTGTTTTTACAAACTGTTATAGTCCCGTCATAAAAAGGGTGGTACTGTTGGCATGAGCTTAATCTAAACACGAGACCACAACAAGACGAGAGACACGCAGCAGAGAACGCAGACACACATCACGTGTGGAAATACTTTACTATAGCCACACAAACAGCCCTAGTAAGTACCTAGTTCATATGGCGCTATTATGCTTTTTCTGTTTGTTTTCAGAATGATGCTAGATTAGCCTGAACACTGCTAATAATGGTAGTAAGCTAAAGAGAAAGTAAAGAGGCGAACTGTTTCTGGCTGTGCTGTATATTCAAGCACTGTGCTCTCGTTCGAGGATTGTGTTCAGACGAACAAAATTTACTTGAGTCCTTAACCTTTCCTTAACCTTTTGAGTGATTACAGTTTATTATTATAGATTTGCACTAAGCATTTAGCCCATCTAGCATATGTTTAACAATAGCACAGTAGTAATTTTTTCCTTTATTCGTTTTGGTGGAGGTAGCTCAGTGGGTAGGATACTTGCCTCCGGACCAAGAGGTCATGGGTTCGAATCCTACCTTCAGCACCACCATTGGGTCCCTGAGCAAGACCCTTAACCCTAAGTTGCTCCAGGGAGAGACTGCCCGCTGTAGTTAAGCAATGAAAGTCGCTTTGGGTAAAAGCGTCTGCTAAATGTAAATGTTTTGCTTCTGTGTCGGCCATCGACAAAAACGATAAAAAATAAGTGAAGAAGGGCTTGACTAAATGGAATGGGCGATATTGGCAAGCCATTAAGTTCATGGTGCAAAAAGGCAGGTGAAAAATGCCAGCTTTGTGCTTTTATATGGTATCTCAAGTAGGGGCTTAGAGGATAATGGATTGGAAAAAAAAAAAAAATCAGTCAGATGAATGCATTGCCAAGTTCTAAGCCGGCTAAAACGGAGCATTTTGCTCAGCCAGGGAAAAACCTAGTGCTGCGAAATTTTACAGGGACCCTCAGCTGACCGAGACCTATTGAAAGGGTCGCGAAGTTCTCCTCTGCAGAGAACCGGCATAACGCCCCCTGATTACAATCTATTTATTAAAAAGTTCTTGTGTTTATTTTTTCTCCTCCTGTAGAATCAAAAATAGTATCAAGTATCGAGTCCCGCCCTTAGTATCGGTATAGAGTTTGAAATTCCAGTATTGTGACAAGCTACTTACCATTTTGCTAGCAATCTTGAGTCAATTGCCTTTTCATTCCATGCTTCATGTAAGATCAAAAAACACACGACTAGTTGACTTTTCATATGAGTTTATATATATGTATAACTGAATTAGTATTGACTTTCCAAGTTATTTTTGGAGTCTGCAGGTGTTGAGTAAGAGATGTGTGTGTGCGTGTGTGTGCAAGGCATGGTGGAAGAGTGTTCACTGAAGGCATTGTGGCCCAGAAGTGTGGCCTTGTAAGCTATATGTGATATGTGATGCCCCCCTGTGGGCTAAGGTGGTATTTACCCCAACAATGCCGACGGGCAAAAATATTTTCATATGTAATGTGCAACATTAGCACATGCAGTTCTGACAAACTACATGACCACAAGTGACATGTTAGTAATGGCAAGTCCAATTATTGTTTAATATTTTTGCACATTTTTCCATATACACACTGCAAGACAAATGTTTTTCTACCACTTAACCATTTATTTCAGAAACGGTGTTCACTGTGTTGAGTGAACACCTAGAAATGAAAATATGTAGAATATAACAAGTTTCCTTTTAAGATTATAACTGCGCATGTCTGACATCCTATTAATTGGTTGTAAAATCAAATTCTAGATGTGTTAAATATCTAATAGTTGTCTGGAGATCCACATTTTAATTATAATTATACTAGTTGTTTTTTATAAATTAGTAGTAATTAACAAAAATGATATTTTCTGACTAAGAAAGTAGCTCCATGTAATACCATATGTGACCTTAAACTTATCATTGTTGTGGTATCATGTAATACCATTTACAGAAGTGTGCAAGATATTGTGTTATAAATAAATTCATATTTACAGATAAAATATTATGGAAAAAAATCTGAAAGAGGTGAAAAATCTCTTTTTGGTTCAGTTTGCCATCGTTGTCCTTCAGAAAGAAGCCAGTCAGCTGCATTTGAGGGGCTGGGGTGGGGGGGGTCAGGGGGTCAGGCTGGCCATAAGAGTCTTAGTTAAAGTCTCAGTTTAAAAGACTAAAGCTGTTCAGTCTGTGGTTCAGTGGAAGTGGGATAAACACACACTTCTGTCCCAGTTCAGGAGGGGTCACATCTCACACTGCCCTGTATGAAGCCTTCAGAAGGGTCAGCAGGAGGGGCTTCATTGGTCAGGGTGGTCTGAAAGTGAGTAACTCAGTGTGCGTTAATACAGCAGCCATGAAGACTTGCTTTTCAGGCTTAACTTCCTTCACAGTGTGTGTGTGTGTGTCTGTGTGTGTTTGTGTGTTTCAGTACAAACTTCTTCACGCCTTTCTTCCGCTCTCTCAGCACCTTCCTCTCTCTCTCTTTTTCTCTCTGCTTCCTTCAGTTCGTCTTCACAGCTTCACTGACGGAGATCCTCTTTAGCTCGGCTCTCTGGTGAGTAAATCAGCCTGATTTCAGTTTTCGCCTCAATTTCAAACCAAATTTCCATCTAAATTTCAGACCAAAAATAAAGGTGAGCATGTTCTTCTTGGAATCTGAAGAGATTTATCAACAAAGCAACACATTTATAATACCAATAATTCATAAACGTACTAAACTCAATGTTGTTCTGTGAAATCTATTTATAGTTTTCTATTTTTTCCTTCTCCAATCCTAAAATCTACAGCAACCATTTTAATGCGCCTTTCCATTTAATTTTTGTCTCCTATTTTTTTCTTTCTCTCTTGTCCTACTTAGTCTGGATGCAAGCCGAACCAAATAATTTCTTTACCGCAATCAAAAAATACGTAAATATATATATTTGTAAATAGGAGTAAAAGAAGTTCGAAAATCTACAATGAGCAAATTTAGCAAATTTAGCAAAATTCCCATATTTCCAAATTATGAACGTTATGAAAGATCACAATTCAGCTTTTTTTGTCAAATAAATGTTCAATATTTCAGCACCTTTCTGGAGTAAAACCCTTTTTATGGGTCCACTCTGTCTGAGAGCCATTAAACTATTGAAAAATTCAGTGAAATATCTTAAATCTTTTTTTTTTAAAACTGCATTCCCTTCGCATGACTTTACTACAGAATTTAGTCTTTATTGCGAAAAAAGAAAAATAAATCTGCTTGTTTAATTGCAGTATTTTAGTAATTGACTTTTGGCCAATTTCAACTTCTAACTTTACTAAACTTTTTTTTTAGAAAGTTAAAAGAACACAAAGAACAGAAATAATCTGTTTTGCACATTTTATTATTTGACATTCAATTAACATTTCATAGGTACAACATTATGGCTGTTTTTGGAAACTGTATAATAAAGAAAACACAATATTTACAGCTCTTTTATAGAAGAGTACACAAAAGGAATTGAAAGATGCAAAACGGAAATAGCTTCTGTTGTCAAAAGCCACTGGGATCGTTAGCACTGTACATTAAAAGCAGAAAATAAAATGATGAACAGTAGCTTTCATCGTCTGTTCTGCTAAATTGCGTGTTTCTGAGTGTGATTTTTTTCTTCTATCTGGACAGAACCTGAACGGCCAGAAATGTCCTCATCCAAGACCCTCCTCTGGATCATTTTGGGTGAGTGGAGAACTGAGACATGAGGCTGATGATACTGAACTAAAAACACACCCGGCAGGTCCTGATCTTTTGAGTGTAGATGCTGTATGGAACCCACAATAACGCAGGACATTCTCACTGTTTCAGCTCTTTGTGGAGCCATGGGAGGATCTAAAGAGGTCTATGTGGAGAGTGGAAAGGAGGCACTTTTGAACTGTGCGGACGAAGCTGTGGACACCCAGAAGGATGTAGAATGGAGAAACAGCAAAGGGCTGATTATTAAAATAGATGGAAAAAGAGGATCCACATCCAAAGGTATCTGCCATCTTTTCTAGTCACAGTTTTGTAGAGCTGAGATTTTAGAACATCTTCTCGAGGTAAAATGCCTCCAGTCGTCTGATTTTAATGGTTGTGTTTTAAAGGGTCAGGTGATTTTAGTAAGAAGGTAACCATTGCTGGAAGCTCACTGAAGATAAATAAGGTGGCGCCTGGTGAATCTGGGGTCTACAGCTGCTCTGCCTACAAGAATGAGAAGCAAATCACATGTGATCACAAACTGCATGTTGTATCAGGTGAGAGAAACACAGACTGGCTGTGGTTTGGATGGAAGGAGTGTTGGAAGGACGGAGGTTTAAAAGCTGGGGGTTTTGCTTCCTCCTGGTGATTGTCTTGATAGGTACCATTGGATACCACCAGAGCCACTGTTCCCACTATAAGCTCTGAAATTCCAAATTTGCAAAAAAAACAAAAAACAAAACAGAAATGCCTCATAATTCAGTTTGGTTGAGGGGTGAGTTGCGTATTGGAAAGGAAAAGATGTTTTATTGCATGTGCAGTGACTGGAGTGCAGTGAACACAGTGACATTTTGCACGATCATCCCTAGGAAAATGTTTTTTCAATCCAGCATAAATAAATAATCCCAGCCTAACCAAATTTCGACAAATTGTCCTAAATGAGCTAAAGTGAGCTGACTCAAGAACAAGAATGTTTCTCCATATGACACTCGTGAACCCTAAGCCTATGTAGCTTTAGCTTGCTGATGCTACTCAGCAAATAAATAATGAGTAATCATGAGGAAAAACAGTAAACACATCACATTTTAATGCCATTAAACCCTAACCTACAGCTGAACTTGTCGGATCATGTGTTTTGCTCAGGCCTAATGTCTTTTCATCTGATTTTTCACTTGATGTGTTGAGCTATTGCTTTATTTAAGCAAAAATTATTGGTAAAAATGACAATGAAAGTGTTTATACTGGCTGCCCCTGGTCCATCATGGATCTAGTTTGTGAGCAAAAAAATAATTTTTGTTCATTCAGTGTTAGCAGGACTGGCTGTTTGGACCAAGCTATTCTTTTATATGACCTCTGTGAGTCTCTTTTGTCTTCTTTCTCTTCTTCTTCTCAGCTTCTGCGAACACTTCAAGCCCAGTGTTGGTCTCCTCAGCTGTCACCCTGAATTGTGACATTGCTGGAGATTCAAAGGCACAGATTCAGTGGATGAAGCCTCCTGGCAATGAATCCTATCAATATCCCAGCAAGGTCATAAGCCTGAAGTCCGTGACCTCGGCTGATGCTGGAAAGTGGGTCTGTTGGGTCACTGATGAGAAGGAAATGTTGGAGATAGATGTGAAACTCACTGTTGTTGGTTTGTTTCCCTAAATGCTTTTAATTCATGTTTTTAGCTTTAACCATTCTAAGTGCATGAACTGCATGATCTCTAGTTTAGTTTTCTCTTGACGTTATTAATTTTTCTGTCTCTCTGGTTATCCTCAGGTCCTCTGGAGACCTCTGGGGAGGTCGTAGCTCCTCCAGGGGGCGCTGCAGAGCTAACATGTTACCTCCCCAATCTGCATGGCCTGACTATAGTGGGAGGGGGGTGGACCCGTAAAGGACCCGAGAATGTCCACCTCCCAAAATTGATCCGAAACACCAGTTGCTCATACTGGAATGACACTGGAGTTCAGAACAGAGTCACATTCAGATCCCAACCACTCAGCACCAACTTTACTGTGACACTGACAAAAGTGAGAACCACTGGCTGCTGTTCCTTATTCCTGTGATATATGTTCCTTATGCTACAGAGGTGTGTTACTGAAAGATCTTACCATTCCTCTCTCTCTCAGCTGGAGCGAGCTGATAGTGGTGTGTACGTCTGCACTGTGGAGTTTGATGGTAAAGGGAAGCTGAGTACTGAGCTGAAGCTGAAGGTTGAGGGGGAGATTGTTGGTGCTGCTTCTGGTAAGCAAAAACTGAGCTGAGACTCCTAAACACCACCGTGATCTAACCAGCGATGTAGATTTGCACCCAGGAGGGTGGAGTGGGGTTCTTGTCTTCTGCTTATTCTTCTTACAGATTTTTTTAGATCAGTGGGGGACAGATGTCCTTAACTGAAACTTTTGTTCAGTTAAGCCGTTGCCCCTGCAATCAGAAGGTTGTGGGTTTGAATCCCAACTAATAATGACATCAATAAGGTAAGCACAGTATCGTCCCCACAAAATGCTTCCCCTTCACTTGGTGAATTGGTTAAATGCAGAAAGAGAATTTCATACTGTTCACCCTGTGAACTGTGTTGTGTTCACTTCACATCTAGATACTGAAAGTCCAGTCATGGCTCAGAAACGGAATGAAAATAAATGCCTTAACGTTGTACAGGGTATTCGATATGAGTAGAGCCCTTAGTAGAGCCCTTGTACTTTTACATGAGTCAATTTTCCCCCAAGGGTACTATTTTATTCTCTCTGCATCTGTGGATCTGTGGACTCCCCGATTGTCATCTAAAACCAGACCAGCACTATTTAGAGCTCTCCCACTCAACTTCTTGCCAACTCTGAATGTGAGAGCACAATAAACTGAATATTTAAAAAGTTGGGGTATTATGTACCTCCTCACTCCCTCTAATGCATCTACTCAGCCTGCACTTATCAGATTGAAGAACAAGCCACAAGTGTGTCTTGTGTTTTTGTGCACAAGCTGTAAAACTCACTACTGCCTTGATTTGATCCAACAGATGGAGCGATGAACAAGATGGTGCTGGGTGTGAAACTGTGGGTCTGGCTCACCGTAGGGGCGGCATCCATCCTTCTGATTGTGCTGGTAGTCATTGTTATACTGATTCATCGCAGGAACCGATACACCAGGGTAAGAAAAAGAAGAGTGAGAGAGAGAGAGAGTGAGAGGGAGAGAGTGAGTGAGAGAGAGAGAGAGAGAGAGAGAGGGAGAGAGAGAGAGAGAGAGAGAGAGAGAGAGAGAGAGAGAGAGAGAGAGAG
>JBBPDC010039054.1:0-11895 GCA_037974485.1 Hemigrammopetersius urotaenia | reverse complement strand
TGTGACGGAGTGCAGTCGTGGGTCAGCAGAGTGAAGAGGAGGGGGCTCAGCACACATCCCTGAGGGACCCCCGTGTTTTTCAAATAAATTATAAAACTTTCTGTCCTTGTAGGGATATTATTGGAAAAGTTTTACTCAAAGGTTACTAAAAGGTTGCAAAATTTTAATGTACACTCTGAGTTCAAAAGTGTCCAATGACAAAAAACATGCTGTCAACATGTTTGGCTTTGGATCAAAACTTCTCAAATGGCCCAATGTCTTCAATGGAAATTTTGTCTGTAACGCTATGTATATAACCTTAAGGTTTATTACTTTGTTAAGCATACAGGACCAGTTTGCAAGAACCAGATTAAGCCCTATTCTAAAAAAAATATTTCCAATGTGCTGAACTGCAATTTGGGCCTAATTTGTGTCTGGAAAACTGGCCCAATGTGTTTGAACATGAGATAACAATTCAGTAAAAGAGTTACATCTTTAGAACTTTTAATATTACTATTACAACAGAAATTTAAGATCATTTTGAGACACAGCAGGACCACATATTTGTTGAGAGCCTCTGCATGAGACTCGCTGTGTATTTCTGGGTGCTTCGGGTTATTAAACAAATAAGATTAAGATTTGACAGGTGAAACAGGCATAAAAAAAAACGAGCAAAATGAGAAGGAATTCACTGCAGTTTCCTTGTCTTTGGCATTAAAGATAAACTTTAGGAATATCCTGAGCATGTTAAAACCTAACGTGAGCTCTTTTGGTGATAAAGAAGCATTTTAAATCTTGCAATGTACAATATGTATCACATACATCACTGATAAAAATGAAAAGACTAGCTATCTGCAGACAATTCAATTTTGTTCACTAAAGATCTTTTCCACAGAAGCTTCTTTGAAGAGCCATTGTTGTAAATGAGATATGCCAGGGTGAATAACCAATGTTTCTGCTGTAATAATCAGGAATAATAGGTAACGGCTGACCTCTTGGTTGAGGACACAGTGGACTAGGAAGATGAAAGTTCCCTGCTGGGAGCTGAGGAAAAGAAAGACGATCTCCAACACATTACTGCTCTCAGTGAAGAAACCCAGAACCCAGGGGCAACCAAGGATGACAATCTGTACCAGGGTTTTAAAGACAAGAATTCTGAAGAGAGGGGGAGAGACGGAGGAGTGTTATTATTTGAATATGAAATATAATATACTGATGATAATATTAAAAAAATGTTGTGTCAAGTGGTAAATTTGAAGAAAAACACTGTTGTTTGTTACTGTTGGACACTATCCAAATCTAAGCCATTCTTTCACAGTATCTGATTAAAACTGATAAACCAGATCATTTAGAAATGTGATTCTGTACAATAATAAAGACAAATATTACAATGAATAGAGCTCTCATTAGTTTACTGATGCTTATGATGTGTAGCATAGAAGTAAGCTACCATATTCCTTATTTATACTAATTATACTAAGAAACTTTCGCTCCCTCCACTAGCATAAACATTTCTGTATAATTTCTGCAATATAAAATCTGAATCCAGCTTGGATCGACATACATTTTTAAAATAAAGTTGAAGAATGTGTCATTTTACCCATGTTCTTTTTAAGCTGAATGAATTGTTCCTATTGTGAATGTCTCAATAATGAAAATGTGATCAAATTAATGTGTTTGTTACTTGATCTGACTGATCTGGGAATGCTCGGTGTTCAGCCCTGCCAGGGTGGTTCTGAGGATGATGATGATGGTGATGAAGAGGATCGAATTGAGCTGTAAAGATGATAAAATATTACTGAACTGAATAAAAGTCCTGCAGAGTTGAGCCACATCATAGTCCTCAAGTCCTCAAATATTCAAGAACCTCTCCAATGTTTATACTGTATTGTTATCAACTGTGGATCTGTAATAAATGGTAGAAATACAAATCACGTCTCCCTGTGTTTCCCCAATGAGCACACGATTGCAGGTAAGCTTCCATGACTTTGGTTGCAGAACATTAAGCGGCTCGTGGGCCAGAATGACTTCACAGTCAAAACAACAGCCAACACAAAACGGTGGACCGACAACTAAGGTCCACCTAACCGGAACTTAAATACAGTCCACTCAACACAATAAACCAATAACAGGACATTATGACTTAATCCTGAGTACCCCCGCTGCTGGACAAAATCCTCAGGCCGGGTGTACTCAGGATGTCAAAATAAGAGTCCTCAACTCAATAATTTCCCAGCACCTCCCGGTGGCCGCAGGTGAGACATGACAGTAACAAGTAGCAAAATCTGAAATTCTGAAATATTTATATTTGCATATTCCACCAGAATCATAATACATGAGTACAAAAGGATTCAAAGACTTGAAATCTATTATGTTAAATTCTTTCACTTTCTAATTCTTTAAAGGATAAATTCATTAAAAAAAATTCTCATATTTAAATGATCTATTTATTAGAATGAATTCTTTTAAAATAATTCTTAATTTCCACTTGCAATATTTTAATCCACATAAATGCTTCAATGACTAATAATAGTCTTAGAAAATGATTTAGAATTGTCATATTTACATTACAATTTCTCTATACATTTGCATGGAATCCTGTTTCAGCAAACATGTCTCATATGTAAACACAACATATTTAGATGCAAAGACTCCTTCAAGGTTTAGAACGTTGTTAAACATACAGGACCAGTTTCATAGATAAAGTCATTAACTGCAAATTAGTCTAAAACCATACCTTACTCATGTCTGGAACCCTGGCCCAAGGTGTTTGAACATGGAATAAAGAATGACAGAGGGAATCTTTATCTGTAGACCCCTCTAGTTTATTCTTACAAGCGAAATAGAGGATTCTCTAGAATGGCTATTTCTTACATAACATTAACTTACTGTAAGAATAAAACACACAGGTCCCAGGAAACTCCACACAAAGTCCTTGTCTGTCTTAATCCAGCATCTGCACAGAGGAACACACAGAACACAATGCCAGTGATCCTCTTGAAAAAGAATTTCTAAATGATGATTGAAATTTGAGATACATTTCTAACGGAAACAATTATATGTGAACCAAACTGCACATTCACTCACTGTTCACTGCCGTATCCTTCAGGAAACAGTCCAACAGACACGCCCACAATAACCAGAGGAACTGTGTATCCAATCACCGCCAGACATTTCCAGCCCAGCACCTCCTTCTGCTTTGATCTGATCTTGGTGAGATTCTTGACTGAGATGAAGAGCAGCACAGCTTCGATGAACATCCACACAAAAGCAGAGAGAAAGAGGAAGTGCAGAACTCCTGCCAGGGCTGCACACACCAACTGGAGAAATGAGGGTGAGGGTCAATTGGTTAATTGATTTGTATCCCCTGGCATGATTATTGCCACAATGTTCCTCCTTAGACAAATAAGCAAAGGTTTTAACCTGTGGAATCCTTATGTAAGGCCGGAGTTTCTGTGTGAGCAGGAAGAGGAAGTGAGCCAGAAATAGACTGATGCACAAGTTTACTCGAGATGTGTTGTTCACTCTTGGGTTCCGTCGACACAATGCAAAGGTCAAAATAGCCAGGCTCAGGAACACCAGCCCCACCGTCACAAGCACAGTGTTGAGCAGATCCAAGGAATCATCCTCCTGGAAATCAATATTCCATCAGTGCTTTTGTTTCCTAAACTGCTTGACAGACAACATGTCTTAAAATGTACAGTACCAGTCAAAAGTTTGGACACACATTCTCATTCAACGATTTCCTTTGTTTTGAATATCGGCTTCGTTGTAAATTAATATTGAGAATATTGTGTCCAAACTTCTGACTGGTAGAGTATTTTCTGGTTTTTCCAGATACACTCATTGCGTATTAGCGAGAATTTCAGGTCAGTGATCCTCTGTAGCACTGAGAGTAAAGAAACAGTATCTATCCTGAGTCCTGATAGTTGCCTTTTGGGGGTTTTCTAACTACTGATTACTAAAGAAGAGACTGGCATTTATTGCCTATACTGAACATTCTGAACAGACAATGTATTGATATTGTAATGCGAATTTGCCAAACCACCAGTGTATTTTTTCCTCTTGTGCATATTCCCATTGCACTCAACTGTTTTGACATTTGGCTGAAAAGTGTGGCTTTGTTTAAATTGATAAAAGCTATAAGAACTGTCACAGACCTCCACTCATGTGTCCTTCAATGATAAAAGCTTGGGATTTTATCAATGAAACAAGTAGTATAGAGTAGGCACAGTCGAATAAGCAAGCCCATTGACTTGCACCCAGTCACATCCAGATTATTAGGATTGGAGCATGTTTTGCTGATTGTGTCAATCTTCCTAACAATTTGGAAAAATACACTTGGTTCTCTTTGTAAAACTGATATCAAGATGGATATCTTGGGTGAAATCGATTTTCTACCCAACCAACAACTGGAGTTAAATCTTATCATTTTTCTAGGAAGTGGAATTAGCATTTTGACTGGATAGCAAACCTGGTCTTCTATCCTTTCTGCCCACAGCCTTGCAGGAATGCTTGGGTCATTGAGAAGTCTTCTGTTTTTTAATGTCTTCGTGTTTGTGTTTTTTGACTGTAAAAAACATTCTGTCTCAATGCCCTCCCTGTAACCTTAGGTTTTTGAAGAGAAGAAATCTGTCGGATGGAGTATAACCAATAATCTCCTCTACCCGCCATGCTCATAGATTTATCTGACTTTTTAATTCAGGTTTGTTTGAGTCTCCTCGTGTGTGGTGTTGCACCAGCTGAGGTTAATCACAGCAGTCATTGCTTTCAGTTAATTACTAAAATATCTCTTGTGGCCCATTTTCCTCCCCTGTCCTCTCCTGCTATGGGATCTTACCTTAGGTTTTGTCTGCATGATAAGAGCAAAGGTCGACAGATGAACACAGGAGCATACGGTGTGAGTGTCGTTGGTCTGGATTATGCTACAGCCATTTACCAACCAGCTGCTCTTCTCCCAGTACACACAGGAGAGATTGCTATCAGGTTCCGCCACCTAGCCAGAAGGAAAAAGCATGTGAATAAATAAAGGTCTTTACTTCATGCATAACCTTTGTTCATTAATCTTTTTAATATTATACAGGTCATGCTTTAGGAACCTGCTTTTGTGTTTGATTTGCTGCATGTTGGCAATATGCTCATTTCACAGGACTGTCATACTGAATTTCACGGTGAGGCTGAGGTGGTGAAAAGTCTGGAGTCAGATTATATGGATGGAGTACGTTGAAAATAAATGGTTCTATTTCAAAATAATATATTATGCATATGAGGGATGTGGGCAGACACTGAGAGAGGATATCAGGATTTATATATAATTTTTGAATACCCGGTGGGGAAACTGATGGGGTTTTATATTAAATCAGTAACAAACTTAATAAGTTAACAAGTTTGCAGTTAAGTGCTGATGTGGTCATAAAGGAATAAAAGTGCGTTTTCCCAAACTTGCGGACGTACGCTGGAGAAAGATAAAATCTGGATTTAAAAGTAATGTTGTTTAGGACTTTTAAAAATCTATATTTTTTTTTATCATTTTTGTACAGCAATAAAATGGCACTCTTCTGCTCATTCAGTGCCATTGCTTGGGTGTATGTTAGCTACATAGACAGTATTGCTTTATTTCTATCTAAATTAGAAAAACAATATATAGAGTATACATACAATGGTTCACCAAGTACTCAAGTATCTGCCCACATTTTTTCAGCATAAAATAGAAATATTTATTTTTCCAAGTAATTCTACTTTTGCCATCCAGCATCTGTCTCTTGAATTTTCCCACCTCAGCCTTAATTTGGATTTCAAGCTGGTGACATGTGCACCCACTACCTGTCAGACCAAATTCACTGGCTTTTACACTTATTATGGTTGGACCAACTGAACCAGTCCCAAATTCCATCACCTAAACTCACCTTGTAATTTGATAATTTTGCTTTTTATAATTTAATAATTTTTCTTTTGGAAAATTTTCTGTGTTTCATTCTGCTAGTAATGATACATTAATATTGCTGTGTGCTTTTTGTTAACATCATATCCACAATTCATAAGAAACCCAGTAACTCACCGTAGTGTGTTTCAGAGTAAAGTTAACTGGCATGGTGAGCTGTGCGTCAGTGGCCCTGAGCACTGTGGCCGACACCACAGAGGACATCATGGTTTTATCCGTCTTTTCTGTTGTGTTGAAGAGGTCGGCTCTCAGCACATCTCCAAGGTTCATGTAGCTCATGAACGAGGCGGCAGCTGATCCTGGAGCCATGCAAATGATTATGTATGATTACACACACACGCAAGTATATATATATATATATATTAGGGGTGTAACGGTACACAGATGTCATGGTTCGGTATGTACCTCGGTTTTGGGGTCACGGCTCGGTACGGTTGACGATACAGCAAAGTTAAGGAACAAAATGTTCTAAAGAAAGAGGCTTGGTTTGTTTTATTTTATTTTAAATAAACAGCAGTGTATTAACCAGTAAACACACACACTTGCTTATATTTTCATGTATGTGTAAATGTTACGCCAGTAGGTGTCACTATTGCACCACACTACGACTCAGGTTTATGATTTACTTTTTGGTCCCTCTGTGATTCCGTATTACTTCAATCACGTCTTCTCCGTTGTACCATGTATTCTCCGAAAGACATCATGTACTGAACCGTGACCCATGTACCGCGACGGTTCGGTACCAATACATGCACCGTTACAGCCCTAATATATGTATACACAGTACGGCCTAAACATGGCTGTACACGAGAGAAGGGTAGAAGGAGGTTTAAGAGAAAACAAAATAGAAGACTCTGAGAATGTATCACTATACCGTTATTTTTCTTCGCAATCCCAATGAGATCAATATCCAATAAATTTGCAGTTGCTTGGAGTTGCGGGACTTTATCCAAGAAGGCATTAGGGCCCACCATGAATACTTGAACCACTGACAAAAAAACAGTCACACATTTATTAATTTAACTAAGTGAAATAAGGGCACATCCTCTATAGATAAAACATTCCTGCACATTTTACAACACAGCTACTGTTTACTGCTGGATTTAACATACTCTATAAGCAAATGCCTGGGCAAAAGTATACTATACATTGCATTGTTTATTAGTAATTGGATACACACACACACACACACACTCATGGTAGTTATGTTATTTATGTAAATTCCCTTACTAGACCATACAAAATATTATTTTTAAAAAAGAATATGGCTTTACACAGTGCACTTTGTTACGATACTGTGTTAATAAATGTATTTGCTTACAGGCTTTAAACTGTACTATACAATGTTTTGCTTTAAACTGTACCATAGAAACAAACAAAAACAAACTACAGAGAAGTAGATTTTAGGTGAATTAAAAAAAAAACACTGTAAAATGTAACTTTTAGTATTGTTTACATAATTCGAGTGCACTATTGAATTACTACTTCTTTTTCACAGGGTCTGCAATAGTAACAGCTGGCACATGCTCTTTTTGGTCAGCCATTCTGTAGTATGCTAGCAAAAAATAAATGTCTATGTCAGTTTGTCAGTCTGTCAGTCAACTCAAGCACTTAGGAGCAAAGCTAACTTCCGTTTATCCATTTAATAAAACACTAATCCTTAGGTCCTTAGTAATTTTGTACATGTTTATCTAAATATTTTAGTTTTATCTGTGTCATGCTGCTATTGGCCATCATTGCCGCCAGTTGGTTAATTATCGTACTTTTATCCGTGATAGTCCATCATGCGCAGTATCAAATTAAGTTTTAAATAGTTGCTATACAGTTACATTATGTGCAATTTCCAATTATGCATACCATGTAAGATATCACTAATTATGTCAATATTACTGATCTACTAGGTCTCTACTATGTGCAATAACATGCTCTTCACTATCATCTGTGTTACTAGTAATTCTCTTGACTGTAATTTACAGCTTTTAGCCGTAGCATTTATTCCCCAGTATGAATTTATTTAATCTTTACATTTTATAGTATTCTTGACATTGTGTCTTTGTGAGTCAATTTCCACCGGGGTCAATAAAGTTTTCTGATTGTAATTCAGAATCTGATTGACCAGGGTGGCAGAGGGTTCTAGAGTCTGTCCCAGTCAGTGCTCACAGTGCAAAAAGCAAAGAGGTCAGACAGAAATCACCAATCCATCACAGGGCAGACGCACAGACAAACTCACACACACACACTGAAGGGCAATTTAGCATTTCCAGTTCAGTCCAGTCTTTGGACTGTGTGAGGAAATCAGAGAACCCAGTGGAAACCCACAAAATCACAGGGAGAACATGCAAAGGCAACACAGAAAGGACCTAAAAAAACTAACCAGAGACCGGTGGAAATACCAGTCTAAGCTATCAAAATTCTAAAGGAAACTATCAGGGAACAATAGTGTGATTAACATTATGTCAGTTTACAACAAAAACATCTGAGAAGTCTCAGTATTTTTTGTAAATTTACCCAGATTTTCTAATACTATCTGTGTCACATTGGATGTGTCTGTAACCACCACCAGTGCAGACACCAGTTTCTCAGTGACGCTCAGCATCTTATTAACATATTCCACTTTTTCTGTTTGCTGTTCATTGCCAGTCATCGAGGTTGGCATCATCACTTTTTGCAAGATATCAGACACGACCTAGACCACCACCCAGAGAGACACACACGGTTAGATATGCAAATTAAAATTCATGTAGTACATCACAGCAATGTGCATGTAGGAAATAATGTGTGCTTCTCACAGTTTTTGGCAGTTCTGTAAATGGGGTATTGAGAATGTTGTCCAAGAGTGCACCTCCCGTTTTCTCTGTGAAATAACCCTTGAGAAAAACAATACTGAGAAATGAAGCTTGATTCACATCTCTTTTTATATATATGTACACAAACACATATATACACACAAATGTATGTATATGTATATATATATATATACATGTATACAGTCTAGTGCAAAAGTTTGGCCACCGCTTGATAAATAACATAGTTGTCATTTTGAAACGATTGAAACGATGTAAACACAGACTCTCTAGGAAATGGAAAAATGCACAATATTTTTTCATAAAATGTCATTAATTGAACAAACATTATTGTGGCAATAATGTTTTAATTTTTTTTATTTTTTTTTATTTATTTATGTATTTTCAATTTCCTGGAGATATCTTTTCAATTTCAAAATCACCAAAATCTGTTATTTATCAAGGGGTGGCCAAACTTTTGCATAAGACTGTACACTACCCATCAAAAGTTTTAGAACAGCCCTATTTGTCTGTTTGGTTGTATTGAAATTCAAGCATTTCAGTGTCTCATTATTCGTTCTGCAGAAAGTTTTTCCAGCTCTGCTGCAGAAAGGCAGTTTCGTTTTCTAAGGCAGTTCTGGTAGAGCTTGGACTTATGTTTTGGGACACTATCTCCCTGTAGGATGAACCTGACCAACTTGGCCCAAACCAGAGGAACTGCATGGAGCTCCAGAATTATTCCCCTCTTCTGGGTCACCTCATCATTTTTAAACCTCTCGTAGTTCAGCTCTGTCCTTTCTACCATTTCATGATATTCACTGGACTTGAACTGTTTGAATTTCAATAAAAAAAGCTTGAAACTCTGGGGTGTTATGAATTTTTTTTACATGTAGTGTATTTATATACACACTCTAGCTTCCAGTTAGCCTTTATTTGCCTTAGTTTCCTATTAATATCAAAAGATCAATCAAACCAGACAAGGTTTCTAAAGGAAGCATGAAACAGAATCTGTTTCATGCTTACTTTAGAAACCTTGCATGGTTTGATTGATCTTTTGATATTAATTCTGTCAGGTTTATATTAATGTGTAGAATTAGGTTTATCTCGCCATTTCTGTAAGATCTCTACAGTTCCTCACAGTTTCCATGATGAGAGCGAAGGTGGAAAGATGACTGCAGGAGCACACGGTGTAGTCGTTGTTGGTGGACTTGGTGAGGCAGCCATCTACAACCCATAGTGGATCATTCCAATACACGCAGGTAAGGGTTCCACTTGTTTTATACTCCTAAAATATTCAGACAAAGACCATAGCCATTCTACTCACCCACATGTTCAGTACAGCAAAACAACCTGTTTATCAAACTAAATACCATTTTGCCACCTGCCACCTATTTTATAATCCTAATTATGTTCTTGTGTTATAAAATTAACAGCATTAATAAATCCAATATTCTGATTTAGGCATTAAATCAAATCAGAATCAGACAATTTTATTGATTCCGTAGGAAATTGCCTAAATTTAAAACGAGTTTTTCGTTGCTCAATTTTGTCCGTTGGAGGTGCATAAATTGACATTTACGGCATTTATCAGACGCTTTTATCCAAAGCGACTTCCACTCCCTACCTACAGGGGGCAGTCTCTCCCTGGAGCAACTTGGGGTTATGGGTCTTGCTCAGGGATCCAGTGGTGCTGCTGAAGGTAGGATTTGAACCCTTAACCTCTTGGTCTAGAGGCAAGTATCCTACCCACTACGCCGCCGCCACCACCACTAAATAGGCTTAGAGCTCACCTTTAGTTAAGCATTTCTACACAAACATTTCCATTCTGAAAACACAATGCCCTTTCAAAAAACATAACTGTAATGTTTGGTTGGAGGCTGGATGCAGCTGCTAATTTGCCATTTAATAATAAAAAAAAAAAGATAAACAGAAGACCAACACAGAAGAGTAAGACAGAAACACAAGGCAAAAGCAAAGTAGGACATCTATTAACACAGACATCTAGTAACACGAATATAATGACACATATAAAGGACAATGGAAACGTCTGGGCAAGGAAGGACACAAGAACAAGACAAAAATGAAGATTATGGCAGGGTGAGGCTAAGGCGGGGCATGAACCAAAGCCACAAATGCACATGGCTACATTTTTATTTTATGGCATTTATCAGACGCTTTTATCCAAAGCGACTTTCATTCCCTACCTACAGGGGGCAGTCTCCCTGGAGCAATTTGGGGTTAAGGGTCTTGCTCAGGGACCCAGTGGTGGTGTGCTGAAAGTAAAATTCGAACCCATGACCTCTTGGTCTGGAGGCAAGTATCCTACCTCCACCCTGGCAAGAGACACTTGGAAAACATAAACAGGGACTAGAGAGGGAAAGAGTGTTTCTAAAAATGACTAGTGCCATTGACATGGAAACATTTTAATGATATGTTGTAATTCTATCCCTTTTTTGAGAAATAAAAGTGTGTTGATGGTTCCATTGTTATTCGTCTCAAGCATTATTCGTAAGCACAATAATATCAATGGATATAAAGTATTTTAGAACAAAACACTTCGGCTGTTCAGAACAGTTCTTTACTCACTGGAGTGTGTTGGAGCGTGAAGTTGACTGGTTTGGTGAGCTGTGTGTTGATGGTGTTGAGCAATGTGGCCGACACCACATTGGACATCATGGTTTTGTTGGTGTTGTTCGCCGGCCTGAAGAAGCTGGGTTTCAGCAGCTTCGACAGATCGCTGTAGCTCACGAAAGCCATGGCTGCCGATCCTGAAGCATAGTAACCAGAGGTGGACAAAGTACTCACATTCAGTACTTAAGTGAAAGTACAGATACCACTCGTAAAATGTTACTCCAATACAAGTGAAAGTTTTTACTGAAGTTAAAGTACTGAAGTACTTTTTTTTCACCGCATTGTTGCATCTTTGGCACAATACATACAATACCTAATGCCTCTGACTAGCTTGTAGAACCTCTAGAATTAGAAACTGGTAAAATGTTACAGAATGAAACACAACCCGAGCTGACGAAGAAAACAAGTCATAGCTCCGTTTTTACGCGCTAACTTTATAAATTAAAAAAAACAATTACATTTTAGAAAAGGAGGAAAAAACATTCACTTTTAGAATGAAAAGTAACGAGTAACGAGACCCTTGACAGAAATGTAGTGAAGTAAAAAGTACGATATTTGTCT
>JBBPDC010039033.1:0-11895 GCA_037974485.1 Hemigrammopetersius urotaenia | reverse complement strand
CAAAATAAGGGTCCTGGAAAACAAAGGGAAACAAAAAAGCAGCGGCTTAACTATGGCCGCTGGCCAGAACGTAACAACACAGTTGTTGAGAAGTCAGGGTTGGGTTATAAAAAAATCCCAAATGTTTGATGATTCCCCGGAACACCATCAAATCCATCATTTTCAAATGGAAAGAATATGGTACCACAACAAACCTGCCAAGAGAGGGACGCCCAACAAAACTCCCAGACTTGGCAAGGTCATTAATCAGAGAGGCAGCACATAGACCAAAGGAACCCTGTGCAGAGTTCCACAGCAGAGACTGGAATATCTGTCCATAGGACCACAATAAGCCCTACACTCCATAGAGCTAGGCTTTATGGAAGAGTGTCAAGCAAAACGCCATTACTTGTTAAAAATAAGAAGGCATGTTTTGAGCTTGCTAAATAGCATGTGGGCAACTCGCCAAATGCATGGAGGAAGGTGCTCTGGTCGGATGAGACTACTTTTTGGCCACCAATGAAAATGCCTGTATGGCGAAAACCCATCACCCCAAGAACACCATTGCCACAGTGAAACATGGTGGTGGCAGCACTATGCTGTAGGGATGCTTTTCAGCAGCAGGGACTGGGAAACTGGTCTGAGTTGAAGGAAAGATGGATGGTGCTAAAAACAGGGATATTCTTGAGCAAAACCGGTCAGTCTGCATGTG
The DNA here is from genome assembly GCA_037974485.1 of Hemigrammopetersius urotaenia. NCBI lineage: Eukaryota > Metazoa > Chordata > Actinopteri > Characiformes > Alestidae > Hemigrammopetersius > Hemigrammopetersius urotaenia. Next base: position 11,204 of record JBBPDC010039033.1, on the reverse strand, counting down.
GTTTGAGATTTTGGGACTGAGGATCACCTTCCATCACGACAGTGACCTGCAGAATACTGCTAGAGCAACACTCGAGTGGAAACAATTAAATGTGTTGGAATGGCCTAGTCAAAGTCCAGACCTGAATCCAATTGAGAATCTGTGGTCAGCATAAAAAGATGCATAAAATTTTATGCATCGCAGTACATATTACCATCTCACGCTATATACTATACACTATATTCTTACAGTAAACATTTTTAATCCTATTTTACATTATGCATCATGCACTATATTCTTAAACTCTGTGTCATGTACTATTTATAGTGTGCTCTATTCACTATATTCTTACACTGTGCACTACCATTAGACTATTCACACTAGACTACATTTTCCCTCTATATGCAATGTAGTAATTTCTAAGAGCATCATCCACTATTCTTTATATTTAGACACTATTTTGTCCAAACAGTGTGACAAGTGATTATTAAAGATTTGTAGATTTTTAGCTTTAGCTTCACATCACACTAACAGAAAAGAACGAGGACAATGACACAGAAACCCAGTAATGTGTGAGGCGGCAGTAATGAGGGAGATGGAAAATGATGAACAAAATCACATCAACAATGTAAATATCAGCAATCATAAATGATTCCAGCCGAAAAATGTCTTTGAGAGAGGGGTTTTGTTAGCGGTTTGTGTTTTCAGAGCACCGGCTCTTCTATCTAAAATAAAACAACTTGAATCTGTCGAGTAGCTTTCAGGGATGTTATGCAAGCTTCATAATGACACTTCTGCCCAATTAAGTTCATGATTTTTGGGGGCTTGTCTGTGCTGTTTTACAAAAATAATGTAGATGAACCTCCAAAAAGTTTGTAAACCTCCCACCTGCACCCCACAGGGCCGCTATAGAGATCTATAGGAGAAACCTGAGCAGTGTGTGGCTCCTCTGTGAGTGGTGTGTGTGTGTGTATGTGTGTGTGTGACTGTGGCTCTGTAATGGTGTTGTGGTTGAGAGGCTGCATTCGCCTCTGAATAACGTTTACACAGCGAGCACCGAGTGTTATGTGATGTTTCAGTGGGGAACAACAATGCAGCTGGGCGACAGTGTGTGTGTGTGTGTGTGTGTGTGTGTGAGAGTGTGTGTGAGATTCTGCTTCACAGGCCAAGCCGCTGCTTCACTCTGGCACAGCACACACAGCACAGGGATAAAGACCGGGGCTAGAAGAGTGTGTGTGTGTGTGTGTGTGTGTGTGTGTGTGTGTGTGTGTGTGTGTGTGTATTATCACTGCCTCAAATGGAGAGGAGGATTTACACCCTGAAACAGCTCTCATTGCCACCAGGCCCTATAAGTCACTGCAAAGGTGACTTAAACTGTCTCTACCTGACTGAGTCTCTCTCTCTCTCTCTCTCTCTCTCTCTCTCTCTCTCTCTCTCTCTCTCTCTCTCTCTCTCTCTCTCTCTCTCTCTCCCTCTTTCTCCTTTATCGTGTCTATTGTCTCTTTCTTGTCACTATAGTCTTTCTCATTGTCTCTCCTTTCTTTCTCTTTTGCATTTATTATTGTCTCCATTGTCTCTCTCTCACTGTCTCTCTTTTCTTTACTATCTCATTGCTTCTCATTGTCTCTCTCTTTTTTGTTTATTGGCTCCATTGTCTATCTCTCTCTTGCTCTTTCTCACTGTCTATCTCTCTCTCTCTTGCTCTCTATTGTCTCCCCTCTGTCCCTCTCATAATCTTTCGCTCAATCTTTCTATTTTTGCTTTTTTTGGTTTCCTGGTTTCTTTCTTTCTTTCTTTCTTTCTTTCTGCCTTTCTCCATTTACTTTTGCCCAGTAGTTCTCTCTCGTCTCTTTTACCTCCAATTTGCACCTCTACCCTTTTCTTTTTGTATCCTTTGTTTTTTCTGCAACCATTCTCATTCTCTCTCTCTCTTGGTCTCTCTCTCTCTCTCTCTCTCTCTCTCTCTCTCTGTCTCTCTCTCTCTCTCTCTCTCTCTCTCTCTCTCTAATTCTGTATGTATGCGTGTGTGAGAGGGAATTAGGACTGCTGATGAAAGAAGATGCTTAGAGAGAGAGAGAGAGAGAGAGAGAGTATTTAAATGCTGGCCTGTGTGAATATTTAATGAAAGGTGATCACCTGCTGAAAGTCAGAGGGAGTCGGTGTGTGTAACTGCAGTCATGTGATGACCCCAGTGTGTGCATGTGTGTGTGTGTATGAGAGCGAGTTGTAATACGTTTTTTGGGTTTTTTCTTGTCTGTTCAGTTTAGGTGTCCTCATGCTCCTCTGGACCACACACACACACACACACACACAGAGTTGTTAATGGGCAAAAAGCCAGAAAGGCAGCGCAATAGACAAGCTGTCAGTTCGGCCCACAGAGGCGCTAATGTGATCCCACAGCTCTATCAGACTCAGAACAACGACCTGGTGTTTATTACAGTCACCACGGAGACGGGAAGAGAGAGGGAGAGAGAGAGAGGGAATAGAGGATGATCAAGAGAGAGAAAGAGGGGAAATGAGAGAGAAAAGGAGATAAAACAATGAGAGAGAGAAACTAAGGGCGAGAAGAGAGATAGATAGCGAGAGAGAGAAAAGTACAAGAGAGAAAAAAGAAAGACAATGGAAAGGAGATGATGGGAGAGATAAAGAACTGGAGATACTGAGAGAGGGAATGGGGTGATCAAAAGAGAGAGGAAGGGGAAATGAAAGAGAAAAGGAGAAAAAACAGTGAATAAGGTGAGAGAGAGAAACTAGGGGAGAAAAAAGAGAGAAGACAGAAAGAAGATGGAAAGGAGATAGCAGAGACAACTGGAGAGATAAAAAGTTGGACAAATCGAACGAAAATGTGTTTGTGTGTGTGAGAGAGAGACAGGGAGGGAGAGAGGGAGTGAGAGAGAGAGAGAGAGAGAGAGAGAGAGAGAGGGAGAGAGAGAGAGAGAGAGAGAGGGAGGACCTGAAATAGCGGTTTAAAGGCTTTTGTGATCAGCATCTCCAGGATGGAATATCACCCTGAAAGAGGGGAGGGAGGGAGGATAAAGGGTGAAAGGAGAGTAAATCGGACCACGAGGAGAGAAGAGATTCAGCTTGGAGATTGAGATTAAACACCACGACACTTTTATTTCCAGTGATTCAGTGCTAATGCTGCCATGGCGACACAAAAGAAGATCACAGCACCGTTAAAAATAAAGGTGCTACAAAAGACCCTTTCAAACAACACCGTAGAGGAACTGCCTTTAGATTCTCAAAAGAACCGCATTGTGGAAGGAGATCCGCACAAAGCATGTAGAACCTTCAAATTTATATATTTTTACTAGAATTTAACCTTTGGATGTAATCAATCAACTAAAAATGTGTTTGATGTACAAAGTTTGGTTGTTCGGTTTTAGCACTGAAGCTATGAGGCTAATTCTGCTACCAAGTTAAAGGAAACTTATGCCCTACCAGTTAGCCACAAACACAGTACATAGTCAAATTAAATGTTCCTCCAGGACCAAAATATTCCAGCAGGACCATAATGCTCCCCAAAGGACTACATCATTTCTCCCTCGGCAGCCACAATGTTCCCCTAGCACCGAAACATCCCCCCAGGACCTCCACTAAACACCAAAAGGCTATACAAGTGCAGACAGGATGAAATGCAGAGTGAAGAGCAAGCAAGAAAAACAGAAGCAAAACAATAGGAGAAGACACTCAGTGTAGTCAACAAAAGCAGTAATAGTACAGCATGAATCAATATAGTATTTTGATAGATACTGTTTTCTAGCAGCAGAGTGAAAGTGTGCAAATAGAATAGAGATAGATAGAGCTACATGTAGCTTCAAGCATCAGTTGCCCTTGAATGGGGGAGGACCATATGTGAGTTATGCAATACAGCCAAACCAGTCCAGGACGCTTTGGCAAAGGACCCCAGTGATGCCTGATCTGGGATTTAGGCGATGACCTGGAGCCCTGATGGAGGTTGAATCCTTGATGTGTTTAAGTATCAGCCTTTTATTATTTATTGAATCACATAATTGCCTTAAACACCAAAACACTCAATCAATTTATAAGAGCCATATTTGTGTATTGCACCTCTGTAATGTTGCTCTTGCAAACTTATTGGTAGAGAGTAGGGCATTAATGACTTCAAATTTTTTCAGATTGACTTATCAGTCAAGTCGAGTCGACAAGTCATTTAATGACGTCACACAGATAGAGTGGAGGAACACAGGTGTTCATCAAAGAGCAACTTTTATTAAAGTTCTCTGTAATATTAGCCTTCGGCTACTACTGCAGCCAAAGGTCTCACATCTTTAAAGATGAAAACAACAAGCAGATCTGTGATCTACTTTTTTTCATATCAGTCAGAGGCTTTACTGTAAAGCTGCTCCGCTCCTCTAGACTGGACGACTCCCTGCAGTGCAGCATCACCCATGTTAGCTAGCGGATGCCGTGCAGAACGCCGGTACTTTAACACCGACTTGCAGGTTGTGCAGGTGCTGTTTGTTTGTCTAGAGTGAAGTATCTCCACACATGTGATGTGTGTCTGTCACCTACTGTCTCTGCTGCCATGTCTCTCATTTTTTAGATTCTCCTTCATGCGCCAACGGTACCGGCCTTTTTATGAAGTGACTATAATAAATGGTTAAATCAAGGAATGCGTGCCAGCGTAACACAATCAGAGGCATTGTGTACACAAGTGAGCGCATAGAGAGAGGAAAAATTACACCACTGGTTGACTTCTCTCAGGGGGCGTCGACTTGTGCCTTTGATACGGACATATTGACAAATCGGCTTTTCTGTTAATGCCCTAGTAGATGGTATCTATCCATAGAAACTTGGCTAAAGAAGAAATAACTGACTGTCCTAACATTACTGCAGTCTCACAAACTCCAAACTGTCTCCAAATAGAACAAAATTCTGTCTAAACTTGACTGCAGCCCTGAGAAAAGTCATGCAGCACCTCATCCACCTCACCACCAACACAGCAGGCCGACTGGCTCTGAAGTATCGACCCATTAATTCTAATCAGAGCACCGTAGGCTGGACCAGGTGTGAGTTTGCTCTGAGAGTTTGTTACCTTCATCAGAGAACAGAGAAACTTTCTGGCTAGCTGAAGAACACTCTAGCCTTCAAAAGTCTATAGACACCATGCTTTGGTTTTATGGCTTTCTTGGTTAAAAAAGGAGAAAATGGACCTCAGGTTTTTACTATGAAATTTGAAGGTCCCATCTTGCAGTGCTTCCATCACTCAAGGTCCTTCGTCAACAGCAAGCGAGATTTTTATCTATGCAACAAAACAGCATAAAGCAAATCCCCCAAGACTGACGACCAAGTGTATCCAATGAACTAAAGTTTTGATGACAAGACACTGACTTTTTACATAAAAGAAAATCAAGAAAGTGTGGTCATGATTTACTAATCCCTTAAGTTTATTTATCAAGTTCCTCAAAGTGTTTGGACAATTTTCTTTTCCGAACTGCTGTTCATTTGGCCCAAAGGAATCCAAATGAATGCTGCCATGACAACAAGGAGAGAAAACATTGTTCCCAAGGTAAGATCTCTTTTCAGTTGCTCCTTTAGGGCAGCAACAGGTAATGTGGTAATTTTTTCAACTTAGTAAAGAGAACACACTCATTTGTTGTTGAAAACAATGTTTAGCGAGACCAGGCATGGCCTGATATTTGACAGGCAGGGCCCAGAGCATGCTCCTCTACAGAAGAACTGCACGGCGAACATCACTGACAGGTGAAATCCATAAATCCGTTGTTCTCTAGAGAGAGCTGGCTGTTAAGAGATGGATAAAGTCAAGTCAGGGCAAAAGTGCAGGTCTGTAGCCTACGGCGGACAACAGAGGCAAAAGGAAGAGGTAGAAAAAACAGGTAACGCTTTCAAAATTCATAGTTTAACATCACTAAATAAAACAATGCACCCAAACGGAAGCACACCAATGTTTATGCAATGCTGCCATGTGAGTTTCATCATGATTCAGATGATGTGAGTGATTGGTGGAGCCATACATGTTTTCACTCTTCACTCGTTTTCACAGTTCTAAAAATGAGCTATTTTGGTTTAAACTGAGTTCTTTAAATCCACTGAAATGTTCTTGAGGGAACCCAGAGTAGTTGTTCTGTGGCATCGTTCCAGAGAGCCCCTATTTCGGCAGCATACACAGCTTTGAAGCGAACTTTGATACCCCATCTTACAGCATCCCGCTGCGTCCTTCTCCCCCCTCGCCGAGGACACACGGTCCTTTTCATTCGTTTTCTAGCAGTGTGTCAACGAAACACAGCAATGCTGACACACTGCTGGCAGTTAACACCAAACGCCATCACATGAAGCATGAGGAACACAAACCGGAACGTCAGCTCAAGTGATCCGCTCTTTATATCTGTACTGTCAGCTTCGCGCTCTGTCCTTCAAACAGCAGCCAAAAGTTTGGACACGCGAGAATGAAAGCAAGCAGTGCATGATCTCTATATCACCGTCATCCAGGCTTTCGCTTAAATGCTCCCTAACACTGGCGCTGTTTGATGCCACCGCTCATTTCTTTATGTTGTGCTTCCAGCAAGCAAGACATGTTCAATTTATAAAATGTGTTTCTTTGGTTGTTGCAAATCATTTTGAACCAGCAAGGTCTCAGCATCCAACAGAACCTCATGTTCAATACATGCTAATTTGCAGTAAGTGTGTTTACATACGTTCTGTGGATTATCTGGCCATTTTGTCCACTAGAGGCACTACATCCATTTTCTGTGACAGTTAAGGTTAACCACTAGCTTAGCATTTCTATACAAGCATTAAAAAAACAACAAACTGTCCATTCTAAAAAAAAATAACACATTGCCCTTTTTAGAACACAAGACATTTCTAGCAATAACACAATGTCCTTAGTTAGGATTAGCCTATAGCTTAGCATAGGCTACACAAACACTCCATTTATAAAAACAGAAGCAACTCTGGATGTATCTTGTAGAAGATTCTTGCTGGCTTTCCAAAACAAGTTTTCTTCTCCTGCTCAGTGTGAATCCTGTGTATTTCATTGTTGTCAAAAATGGGAACTTTACAGGCGACGGCAAAATCATGTTAAGACATTTTTAGTCTGAGTAAATTTGCAGCGCAGGAGAAATCTCAAAAAAGAAAATACATTTTTTTTGGACAGCAGTGAAGATATGCGTATCTTCTTCAAGCCTGTTTGAAAAGCGTCCCAGGCGGCTCCTCATGAAGCTCCTTGAGAGAATTCCAAGGAGCATCAAGGCAAAGGGGGGGGGCTACTTTGAAGAACCTAAAATAGATAACCGTTTGGACTGAACACTGTTTTTTGTGCTCAGTGAATAATGCTCTTAATAAGATTTCCTAATCTCATTTACTTCTTCAAGACACAGTTAAGTTGTATTCGGAATCAGTCTGAGACTTGAGCAATCCTTTCCCATTTCTGACATTATTGGATTTTCTCACTTTGATCAAAAACGAACCTCTTGCCTCAGTGCCCGACTTGATCTTACAGTCATATCTGAATAATATTTACTCAATTTTCTTACATGGTTCTCCTCTCAGGACTCTTTTGGCTGTCTATCAGTGCAAAATAAGCACTTGTGCTTTCCTTGGTCGTCTCCTGAACTTCTTACAAGGAGATGCTGATGTTAACCACCTCTTTTCTCCTGACGAGGATTTAAGAGGATGAATTCTGAGATCAGGGTTATTTTGTTAATGTAACATTACAAAGCAACACGAATCTGGAAAAAAGAAAATTGTTCTTGTTGCACATGAAAGACTGGGGCAGACTGGGAGACTACCGTAAGGAGAAATCAGCCAGCATGAACAAGTAGGTTATGGGTTCAAATCTCAGAATTGTCTGGGACGCTATCCTTAAAACTTGTTTTGGCTTGCAGTTCTGCCATAGTCAGTCCACGAGGAAGATTCTGCTCACAACAGGCCATTCTTTGTCTCATTTGAAATAAATCTTCTTTTCTGGAGATTATTGAAGTCTGACTTGTTTCTCATTTGCGAGAAATAAGAAGCAAAAGAAAAAATCAACTCAAACCATCTTTTTTTGTTAGTTTTTGCTGTAATCATCAGCATCTCCATTTTGTCTTGTTTAACCACCTTAGGGATCTCAAAACTGTCTGACTTTGGTTGTTTTGAGACAGGCTGGAAGAGGAAGAGATCGTATTATGTTTTTCAATTAATCTGGAGTTGCTTATATGACTCATCGGTTGTGGATACTGCATACAACTAAATACTAAACAGTACACAGCCAAATGAAAGGTATTAGAAGGTGAAGTGTGTGGACACAGCTACTAGCTACTATTTCTTCCTCGTCCTTGGTTTGATGTCACAGGATATCAAAATAAAGTGGTGAAATGATAAATCAGCATCAAACTACCAGTTTAGAATTTTAGGATGGCACCCAGGGTGGCCAATCATAACCCCAAAATCTCTTCTATCATTTGTTTGAATTGCCCTAAACAAGGGTGGATAACAACTGCTCATTGTGCAAGAGTTATGTCACAACCATTTCTGTATAAATAATAAATATACCCACTAGTTTGATGATGATTAAAAACTGGCCCTTATTACCTAACTGGAGCTTTGTAGTCATTCCAATAGCTCCATTTACATTAATGGCATTTAGCAGATCTCCAATGTTACCACAGCGAAGCCAGTCACCTTGATGTTCTGCAACTAGATCATTCAATGTTCGGAAATGAGAGATCAACCAGAATCAAACTGCCAGAAGAAATCTCCTTTGTACTGTGTCAATTTGTGGTGTCCAAGTTCTCATCGTCATTGTTAAATCTGGAAAACAGTGAGGCCCTTCTAAGTGTGTCATATTTTTGACTACTAATACATGCACACCTTTTGCACCTGTTCCTCAGGTGTGACTTGTGGCCCTCTGACCACAAACATGATCGTTGAAGCGCTAAAGCTGGATTGGATTCATATCCCCTTTCTGGAGCAGCCATTCAACTCCATGAAACTAATCCACTCTGGCTTTCATTAGCAAATGACTGAGCACTACTAATTAATATTTAATTGGAAAGTAATTAATTTTTAATATTGCAACGTAATTAATAATAACATAATGAATATTTCAAGGTTAAGTTATAAGCTCGGATTGGGATGAGAAGAAAAAAACCTTTTCTTTCAGGGCGCTTATATTGCTCTAATTAAAGCTCATTATGACGTTCCGTAAAACAAATTTCTGCTCCTGGACTTTGGAAGGGAATATGAAGAAGGCGTTACGAAAATAAATCCAGCAACACTCGATTCTTTGTGTTTCTGAAACAGCGGGAAAGCCGCCACCGGCAGCATTAAATTCACAGCTGCTGAGGAAGGTGACGATTCGCTGCCTGTTACACCTGAGTTTCGGTGAAAGAGGAAGAGGAAAATCCTCAGTGTGGAGCATGGTGTTTCAGAGTAAGAACATTATCCATCTCGTATCGCTAGACAGGTTTCTGGAAGCAGCGAAGGGACCCGTCGTCTGAAGGCAGATCCATTTTCTTTGCTGAATAAATAATCAAAGTCACTTTCCCTTGTTCATACTGACAAGCCCCAACGTCCGCGCGTTTTAGCCCTGAATATTAATGGCCTGTTATCAACTGTCCACATACAATTCTATCGGAGATAAAAGCGCTGGATGCCTTGGAGCGAGATCTGCCGTGGACGAGCGCTTTTGTGTACAGTACATCTGTGCCGCACCGGGAGAAGAATGGAGTCCACAATTATCCATTCTGATGGAGCATTATGCCAAATTACCACCAGAAGAGGAAGAAATAAACGAGCATCTGAGATGCAGTCGAACCGACATTCGCTATAATCAAACTGACAATATCGAAAGTAAACAGGCTCTTTGTTGTGCAAAGACAGTGATTTGTCATTTTGCGCTTTTTTATTTATTTATTTGGAATTTCAAATCAAATGAGCCTTCGCTTTGTGATCTCGACATAAACTTAAAAGCCGTGAATTAGAAACACGCCGGTGCTGGAGAGCCCAAGGTAAGGAGTTTGTCTCCGAAACCTTCCAATGAATGATCAGACAGGCCTCCTGCTGGGGTTAAATGGGTGCTGAGGTTTAAATCTGAACGCAGCTTATGTCCTTGCGTCACTCACTGAGTGAACACTGCGCCTCCCACTGAGCGCTCGGCGTGATTAAAACATGAAGGTGACGCCTGAAAAACAAGGGCACCGATGACTTTACAAGCAAGCACCACTCTGAACGTCAAAGCACATGGTTGAATACCCTGGGATTTGATACATCTCTGACACCGGGGGACTAATATTAGAAGAAATGAACCAGTAGGTTCCAGGATTTGACACTGGGAGAAACGGTCAGACTGCTGTTTGGAGAAACCAACAGGATACAGGAGGTTATGGGTTCAAATCCCAGGACTAACTGGATACTCCTATCTGTGCTCTTGGGCAAGGCATCCTATCTTCTCCACTACCCCAAGTGGAGCTCTTAGGTTGATAGTTCTGCCGGCAGTGAAATGGTCCGTATCAGTTGCAAGTTGGTCAGTAAAGGATCATTTGCTGCTCTGCTGATACCAGCACTGGGCTCTGACCTCATCTGATCTATGTTTTCCTTAAATAAGACTCTAAGGTTGTATCAGTCTGATTATTAAGTACCTCAGAATCAGCTGTCAGCTTTGGCTATTAGTTTAAGCTATTTCCTCCAGAATGAATAAATTGTTTTCTGATTTTGATTCTAATTCCTTACAAGTTCTGCTCCATCGTTAGTGGCTGTAGATCCTTCCTTCTATTAGAATAAACCGTGTTCTGTTAACTGTGGTAATATTTTGAGTGACATTAACAGATTAAGTTACATGGTAACAGATTGCTAAGTGTTAAACCACTGAGAACCAACAGCTGTTCCAGTCACCTCACATTAGCAAAACTCTCATATAGTGCAACACTGTACAGTATGTAATGTGCACTATGAGCACAGATCTAAACTTAATGTTGGGCTAAACTTGAATCTTGTCTCTCTTATCTGACCAGCTGTCTGTTAATGTGTTATATCTGTGCAGTATTCAGTCTGGACTCTGTCAGCACTTAACTCTATCATTACTCTATTGGTGAAGAACTTTATTAGTACTCCTCCCTAACCTTATAGTCCAGTACAAGCACACTGTATTCTGAACGGCTGCTACGCTAATTCTGTTCTTTCTCCTTCTTCCCATCCCGAGGCACCTGATGGTGCCATCTCCAGTAGATAAAGGCCGACCCTGCGAGGTTCCTGAAGCA
>JBBPDC010039022.1:0-11896 GCA_037974485.1 Hemigrammopetersius urotaenia | reverse complement strand
CACACACACACACACACACACACACACACACACACACACACACACACACACACACACACACACACATATATATATAAACAGTACTCCTCAGGAGCCCTCAGACGTGTTCTGTGGGGAAGTGCTGGTTCAGGGAGGCGTGGTGTGTGTCAGATTTTAAAGCTGAGGTGAGAGGTGGAGTGGGACTGAAGCTGAAAGCAGTTGAAGGTGCTAAAGCGGTGGGATCTCACTTTACAAGCGCTCAGCTGTCTTTATGAAAGACGCCGTCAGACATCTCTCAGTAGCTGTGCAGCGCTGGGGGGCTTCTTCTTCCAGCACTGCACCAATGGTGTGTTTGTTGGTTGTTGTTTTTGTCTGGGGTTGGGTTCTATAATACTCAAAAGAGTCTAGAATGTAACATTGTGAGAATCACAGAGACCGAGTTCACCCCCAGTGCAGACCCGCTGTGTCTACCAGGCCGGGCTCCTGCAAGTTTTACACCCCAGTTTATAACAGTTTTATTAAATTTACCAAATAATCATAAATGGGCATTAAAGAGGGCAGCATTCAGTACAATTGACAGGGACTACATTGAGGATGAATATAGTATTTTGAACAGTACTGTATTCTAGCAGCAGAGATGCAGAGTTTGCATGTGCAAAAAAATGCAGAACATCAATAGATATGATTGTGCAATTTTAGAACAGTAAAAAATATGATTTATACAGAATATGTAAAGTAAAAAGAGTATTTGAACTGGTTATTACAGTCTGAGTTGTTTAAGGGGGTAGGGTGAGGGAGGGGGAGGGTGTTGGTGGTGTGTATGTGTGTTTGTGTGTATTATGCTTCAGTCCGGTTGAAGAGTCTGATGGCCTGAGGGAAGAAACTGTTTCCTATTCTGGTGGTGGAGGCCCGTATGCTACGGAACCTTTTACCCGATGGGAGGGGGGTAAAGAGTGTGTGTGAGGGTGAGTGGGGTCGTGCACAGTGCTGGTGGCTTTGCGGATGCCGTGAGTAAAGTAAATGTCTATGACAGAGGGGAGAGAGACTCCAATGATCTTCTCAGCTGCTCTCACAACCCTCTGTAGGGTCTAGCGGTCTGAAACATTGCAGTTTCCGTACCAGGCTGTGATGCAGCTACTGAGAATACTCTATGGTCCCTCTGTAGAACATGGTGAGGATTGGGGGTGGAAGGTGCGCTCTCCTTAGTCTCCGCAGGAAGTAGAGATGCTGCTGGGCCTTCTTGGTGATGGAGCTGGTGTTGAGGGTTCACGTGAGGTTCTCTGTGATGTGAACACCAAGGAACTTAGTGCTCTGGACGACCTGCACCGAGGAGCCGCCGATGCTCAGTGGGGAGTGATCACGTTCTGCCCTCCTGAAGTCAACAACCATCTCCTTTGTTTTCTCCACGTTCAGGGAAAAGTTGTTGGCTCTGCACCAGTCCGTCAGCCGTTGCACCTCCTCTCTGTATGCCGCCTCATTGTTCCTGCTGATCCAACCCACCACAGTTGAGTCATTGGCGAACTGGATGTGGTTCGAGCTGTGCATGAACAGTAGAGGGCTGAGCATACCGGGGGCCCCTGTGTTCAGTGTGGTGGTGCTGGAGACATTGCTGCAGATCCTGACTGACTGTCTCCCAGTCAGGAAGTCCAGGACCCAGTTGCAGATGGAGGTGTTTAGGCCCAGCAGTCTCAGCTTCCCAATCAGATGCTGAGGAATGATGGTGTTGAATGCTGAACTGAAGTCTATGTCCTTTTTGTCCAGGTGAGTGAGGGTCAGGTGAAGGGTGGTGTTTATGGCATCATCATCTGTAGAGCAGTTGGGAAGGTATGCAAACTGCAGGAGGTCCAGTGAAGGACGCAGTTGTTATTATTACTTACTGTTCATTCTAACATGGTCATTTTACAGTTTTGGCTTCATGAAGTGCATCAGTTCATCAGAGTAGGAGATAGCTCTGTCCCTCCAGAGCACTGGTTCGAAACCGTGTTACATCACCTAGACACCTAGATATCTCTGCCCCAGCTGTGAGGCTTAATCTTGGATGAAATGCACACTCTCAGTGTCAGATCAAAACTATATATGTCTTTATTTTATTTGACTATGTTAAAAATACTTTTTATGGTTTAATTATTATTATTAATATACATTTTCACAATCTTTACAATCTGTTACAATGTAAAGATTAATGGACCAGTAGAAATGCTTTAAAATGCCTAAAGATACATAAATTCAATGTTCTGGAGATGCAAGGTTTATGCATCTTATGTAGATGGTTGTGGAAAAAAAAGCTTACATTGCAAATTCATTATTGAGTGTCTTCATATAATAATAATAATAATAATAATAATAATAATAATAATAATAATTATTATTATTATTATTATATTATTATTATTATTTTATTACAGTTGTTATCATCATATGTTTTGTTATTATACTTCTCTCACATTTATTCACTTTTTACTTCATTTTTCTTTTTGTTTTAATTTTGTTCATTGTTATCTGTGATACTGTGTGCTGTGATTGTTTTAAACGTGTGAATAAATCAATTAAAAAAAGCAGTTTTAAGAAAGGCATTTTTTTCCTGATTAAAAGGAAAAACCCTTGTATTTCTGTACTGATTTGTTTATTGCACATATTGCCCTTATGTAAGCACCAATTACTTGGCCCATTACAGTAACAACATTACTATCGCTTGTTACTATGGTTACGATTCACATATTTCCTTTTGGGGTAAGATATGCGCCACTGCCTCGTTAAGACCTTGCTAATCTAATAGCTTGCCCATAGCCTTATTATTCCAGGTGATTAATTAGATACAATTGTTCATTTATCTTTTAAAACAGAATTTAGAGAGGCGAGAAGCCAGGCAAAGGAACACAGGCCTCAAAGGACGCACCTAAATAATGTCACGCCCCGGTCCTGTTTTTGATGAGGAAAGAGAGCGCCAACGCCGACCGCTGTCACTGCACACAGGGTTTATTTACAAAAGGAAACAAAACAGAACAGAAACAGGCACAATGGCCGAGCATACGTATCTTTACAGGACGGGGAGCTAGGGAAGGCTATGTGAGGGTATGCTACCGTGAGGGACTGCACAGAAAGGCAAGTCTAAATACAAGTGAGGATTTGGACTAAGGACCAATCTAAACTCAGGATGTAAAGTGGGGGAAATAACACAGGAGGGCGAGGTGATCAGTGTGGGATCAATTACAGGTGAGAGGGATCAGGTGAAAGCAAGTCCAATCACAGTCTGGGGTCTGTAGCGACCCTTGGTGGTCGCAAATGGGAACTGTCCTGATGTTCTGCGGCAAGCAGGCAGGAATCGTGACAAATAATTTCAATCCAAATTATTTCAAACCTTTTTTCCTGTTAGTTCACTGACACCAGGTCAGCCAAGACATCATTGGAGCCAGTTGGAGCCTTCTTTACTTTAGAACTGGAGCTATGATGCTAACATTGCATCACACAAGTACATACATAAACAAATAAACACACTAGTTGGCTCACAGAATCTTAGTCATTAAAGAGTAATACTCTTAATGTTTATTTGACACAAAGGTGAGTCCCTGCCTAACGCCCACTGTCCCCAGATAGGCTCCGAGTTCTCGCAACCCAAGTGAGGATTAAGCGGTGTGGGGCACACTTGATTCAAAAGACCAAACACAAAATGTTTGGAGAAAATGTAAAATGAATCCAGACAAATAATGTATTCTACCTTGGGAAGGTTAAACTACACAACACTTTTTATATTATTTTACAACTGCAACAATTAAAATAGTGATGTTAAGAGCAAAGTGTGTGTGTGACTCAGGATCAGGAGTGGAGCTGCTAGAATACAGACCATAGAATAGCTGCTCTACAAACACTACTGCACTCAACATATATGGAGCATTACACAGCTAACACCGCAATAGTTCGCTAAAGAATAGCAGCCTGTGCATTTCACACAAGCTGCTGGAAATTGTACAGTGAACAGAAAAAAGGGGAAAGTGGTCTCTTATTTTTTTTCCATGGCTGTATAAGGGGCCACCGACAAAGAGAGAGGGAGACACGAGGATCGCCCTGCATAGACTAACAGTGTAATGGCTTTGCACTCTTCTTTCTCTCACAGACATCAGCCCAGAGGACTCACCCTGCTCCCAACCAGATGCCGGTGCCCTCTGAGGCCACACAGCTAACCCTGCGCACCAGATCACTGCACACCTTCCAGCACCTCACTTTCCCCTACCGAGCACCCCCCCTTACTTCGTAAATAAAAGCGCACCACTCATGCGTCCCAGGTGGCCCACAACTGTAACTTGTCTCCTTGTCTGTTTCCGAGCGCTACAGCTGTTACAGAAAATGAGTGAGATGAATGTTTCTTCCTGTCTTTTCCCCTCTTCCTTAGCCTTTGTAATATTCTCTGGTATTTCTGTATTTTTCTTGTCTCTGTTGTTTCCCCCTACCATGTGTCTAAAATGGAAATTTGTTGTTTTGGTGTAATTTACATTTACGGCATTTAGCTGACGCTCTTATCCAGAGCGACGTACATCAGTCCACAACCGTCCACAAGTCCACAACTGTTTCTTACCTGAAAACAGCTTAAATCCAAGTCAACTATTTAACCAAGATACTGCAGTCAGAGCATATATACGACATCTGTCAAATAATAATTAGCCAAAACCTAACCCAACAATACATAAACCAGAGAAGAAGTGTCAGTGTCAAGTGTCAGTCTCCACCCCAGACACACCGCCTCAGAGTTTCCACCTGTGTCTTGTTCCTATGTCCTCCCGGCCCAGGTGTTTCCTATTGCTAGGGGTAGATACAATTAGATATAATTAGAAAGATATAATTAGTATATCTACCCCTAACATTCAGTCTGTGTTTGTCAGTTATCTGTGCTTTAGCACCAGTGTTTCGTGACTCGTTTGTGCTCTGTTTTCCGTCAAAGTTACCCATGTTTTGTTCATATTCATTCCGGATACAATGTTTTAGCCCTGATGTTTTGCCTCTGCGTCTTTCTGTTTGGTTTTTATATTCTATGTTCAGTCCGTACGGGTTAACCTCTATTCTGTTTTCCTTGTCCTGTCTTGTTTTGTGTCATTTCACCATGACTTTTCTGTTCATTTCTTGTTAATATCTTGTTTCCCTTTTTTCGTTAATAAACCCACGTTCACATCTACATCCTGCTTCACGCCTTCAGCTAATCGTTAGATAAAATAATTAATGGTGGAGGGACACATGCAGGGTGTGATGAGGCAAAACAGTCCTCAAAGAGAACTGATTTAGTTCAGATTTGCCACTATTTTACTATCAGCACCCTTCCATATAAACATATGGAGCTTCACTGGTGGGTTTGGAGAGGAGATATAATGGCTATTTGTGCTGGAGACACCTGGTTCCACTCACAGCCACTGCAAAGTCTCTACAATGAACTTTTTCACATGAAACCCACTCTGAATGACTCTGTTTAAACACTGAATTATGTGGGTATTGAAATAAATCTGTGGCGTTCCCCTTTGAGTGACAAAATGCACCAGACAACAGGCTGAAGTTTGTCTTTACACACGTTCGGTTCAGAGGGGGAACATCAGAAACAGGACTGATGGACAGGTACAGTGAGTGGGTGACAGGGACTGGAGGGTGGGGCTAATGGCTCTTCCTGATTTGGCAGAGAAGTGTCATCATTCATCACTCCTGTCTGTTTCTCTCCCTGGAGAGATTGTGTGTCTGTGTAAATGTGAGGGAGATTGAAACTGCAGCTGGAGACTGATCTGAAGCACTATAGCCTGAAGACTCACTCTGACGGGCTGATATCTGTTTGATCCTGACAATCAGAATGTATGTGCAGGAAAGAAAACATGTGCAGCACCGCTCCTCTGACGTGGCTTCATGGTTTCTCCAGGTGCCTCTGTTAGATACGTGTTCGTTGGGAAGAAATATTCGGAGTGTGCGTTTTCCCTTAAAATGAGGTTTTGAGAGACAGCAGTTAATAAATGTATTCTTCTTCTTATATATGTAACAGGTTATCAGTGCATATATCTTTCTGACCAGACTTTTGTGTCTGTGAGCTGAATAAAAAGAATTTAATTCTTATTTTTATTCTAATTAGAGAAGCGGCAATGATCCCGAAACGCATGATTGCTGTTAGACTTTGAATGTAGCCACTAAGGCTGAGATGGTAAATTACTGTTAAGACATTTTGTCTGAATTTGCTGCTTAATATAATAAGTAATATTAAGTTTTAAGTCAGAATGTCTGATCTAATGTAACAAATAAAGCAGAACCCAAGTACTGAAAGGTGTGTCCATATGTCTGGAACTGTTTGTGTGTGTGTGTATGTCGTTCTCACCTCTGGGGTTGATGAGCGAGGCCTCAGTGGCTTTGCCGCCGTCTCCACAGTGGTTGGGATGGAACGGAGTGCACTGTTCACCGTTTCCGGCCACGACCTCGGAGTTACGGCTCAGATCTCGCGGCTCATTCGCAGCCTTCAGTCTCAGAACTCTCCGACTGCTGCTGTCAGACACGTACACGGCTTCAGTCACCGGGTCCAGCGCCAGGTAGTACTTATGAGCAGGACTGGTGCTGAGAGACAGAGAGAGAGTGAGACAGAGAGAGAGAAAATGCACTTAGCATTCAGTGGTGACCCTCAAAACAACATCCAAGTTTTTCAGTTTCTAAATTTTGCTTCATTACTTTTAGCACTGGAGATACGAGGCTAACAAAGCTAAGAAGTAATGGAAGCTCATACCTCACCAGTTAGCATGGAGTTACATTACATTCATGGCATTTAGCAGACACTTTTATCTAAAGCGACTTCCATTCCCTAACTACAGGGAGCAGTCACCCTGGAGCAACTTGGGGACCCAGTAGTGGTATGTTGAAGGTAGGATTCGAACCCATGACCTACCCAATAGGCCGCCACCCTACACTATTGTCGCATGTTCCCCTCACGGCATGTGGAGCGGTTCAGTAATCTCTGATAGACTCGCTTATGTGTTTCCTGACCCTGCATGACTCACTGGTCTATATAAATATAAAACAGCATTTTGACACCTGAATTTTGCATCTCATTTTATGTCATGACTGACCGTTTCTGCTGATTCTCCTGCTTTAATCATTGTGTATTTGTGTGTTTGTGCGTGACCTGCATGAGCCAGGAGTTTATTACAGACAGCCTCAGACACGTGTGTGTGTGTGTGTGTGTGTGTGTGTGTGTGTGTACGTGTGTGTGTGTAATTGTGGAATCTCTCTAGTTCTGACAAATCTCTTGTTGTTGTGATAACAGTACAGTTCAAATACTGGAGACAAAGAACAAACAAACAAACAAATAAAAAAGAGGCGGCTTCTGTAGCCTTTTCTCACACACTCAACCTGCTTCAGTCTGATTTGATTCAGCTTTCTTCTGTGTTTATGAGCTGCCGAGTCTCTGTGCTGTTATTGGGCACAGCTGTGTGAACGTCGGCCTCGTCATCCAGAGATCACCAGCTTGATCCCCACTGATGCTGGAAACCATAACTGTCCGTTCTCCATCCGGGTTTATATTATGCAAACAGTCAAACTGAGTTTAGATTTTAGATTCATTTGAGACGTTTCCTTTTTGTAAAAATCCTCCACTCTTTTCAAGGAGTCCCTGCTCTGACCAGCAAACACCACCATCACACACCCTGCCAGTAACACACCTGAGAACTGCTGTGCTGGAGGATTAGATATACCCCCCTCCTTACACTGACACACACACACACACACACACACACACACACACACACACACACACACACACACACGCTGGATTACTATCTTGATGGTTTAAAACCGGACCCCGCTGTGCACTGCTGTTGCCTCTCTGCAGGGGGCGCTGTTTGTAACTCACATTAAAGGAGTTGCGCTTGAACACCCTGACTCACCTTCAGCACCAGCGAAGGGCGCTAAGAAAACAGTGAACTGCACTTAGTGAGTGGATTTAAAGCTCCAGATTACCATGTCAGTGGTCTCCCTCACACACGTGCACACACACACACACACACACAGTCTAGGGGCTTAGATGAATAATGTAAATACTTGATGCTATTTGATTTAATATATATCAGCACACCAGTGCCTTGCTACATGATACAGGATCACACGTGTATTTCTGTAATACCTTTTAATATTAACAACACACCAATCCATCCTTTAAAAATATTAACTAAAAATAGATCAGAATCAAATCACTATAAGCACATGATCATTTGTCAAATTGCACATTTGTTGTCTGTATATACTGTCATATGCAAATGAAATGAGTTTACATTAGCGTATGTCTGACTGTGTATGTGGCAAACATCTTGAATAGCGAAAGAAAAGAAGTGAACTGAACTGAATCAAATCAAATCACGATGATCTGTGAGATTTTACAATGCAGTTAATAATTTATTCATGAATAGTATATGACTCTAATCTTTTTTGAGTCCAGAGCCATACACCTAACACATCCGCATCCACCTTTAAAAAACAATCATTCAAAATACAGCAATTTAAAATCAACTCCAAAGAATCAAACTGAACTAAATCAAATCCAATGGTGATTTGTGAAGGAACCTTCATCAAATCAAATATTTACACCCTTCCATGACACCCCCTTCCCTCTCCAATCACCTTTAAAAACGAATATTTCAAAATAACCTGAAATTAAACTGGATAAACTGGAACTAGATAAAACTAAACCAAGACGTTGGTATGCAGTGAATTGTGATCATATTAAATATTTTTATGTCGGAGATCTTTACCCTTAAACACCAGCATTCCCATCCAGCCCCACCCGCACCCCCACCATAGTGTGTTCAGGTGTGTGTTCAGGAGGAGACGTACCTGTGTCTGATATCTCGGTTCCTGGAAAGGCGTAACAGCACAGTGAGTGAAGGACGAGAAAAGGAGAGAACAAAAGAGAGGAGTGAATGTTTTATCCCTCAGCTCTTCATTAAAGTGCTCATTAAAGACCCCCGCACATCTCTCTAGTTAACAGTCTCACACACTCTAATTCTCTCGCACTTAAGAGGCCGTCTGATAACGATGCATCCTCAGTCAGAACGAGCTCTTTTTTCTTTTCTGTCTGCTCTCTTCAAAGGCCTTCAAGTACCGTGCCTGTCCACGCAACCCCAAGGTCTGATACATTTCCACTACATTACCTTTTGAACAGGTTGGATAAAAAAAAAAAAAAAGTCGCTCTCGTAGCGATCAGAGAGACGTTCACAGACAAACGGCTGATGAATCACAATGACAATTACTCACAAGCTAATAAACAGGATTATTTGTGAGCTAATGAAAGATAACAAATCAGCGTGACTTACAAGCTCATAAATGACAACAGGATTTGCGAGCTAATAAGGAGGGACAACAAGATTATTTACCAGCTGATAAACAACATTGCTACCGTGAGGCTGAAGAAACGGATATTTCATTTCAGCGAGTACTTTACAAGTACTTCTTAACTTAAAAGTAGTGATGCTAATTATACGGAGGTCCTTCATTTCGAGGGGCTGCTTTGCTGCACTGAATAACTCTGAATACCTGGTGATGTTATTCACTAGGTGGCGCTATTTCATAAATGAGATGTAATGAGGTTGGGACATGTGCCTCCTAGAGGTCAACTTGCCATACAAATTTCAAACTTTTTGGTGAAATGATCATTAAGTTATTCCCCTAAAAATGCTCTGTGGCTCCTTCACTTCGGGGGCGCTAATGGGAAGGTACACACCCACCCATGGACATAAATTAACTCAACCATATGGGACTACAGGCATGCCAAGTTTCATGTGGTCCAGTGTAATCTGAGTATATGAAATCATATATATTATATTACTGTGTAACTGTTTAAGTAATTATTTTTAAAACGAACAGCAAAAATTTAGTTTCTCCTTCCTATTGTTACTGTTACTTGTCCCATATTATTAATAACATGCCTTAAACTAAATCGTCTTCTTACTATTAATACTACATCTGCTAAAAGTAGTGATATTCCTTCATATCACTTTTGATATGGATGCAAGGGGCTTATATTGTCTATACACTGGGCATTTTGAAATTGGTCGTTCCAAACATAAGAACTGAATCGGGAAACAAAGCTTTTAGGTTTTTAGCACCTGCCGCTTGGAACAATCTTCATTCATTTGCAAAATGTATTCCTGAATGATTTTAAAGCTCAGATGAAAACATTGGAGCCCAGGCGTTCTGTATGCACGTGTTTTATATAAATATGTTTTAATGTCATTTTTTTTTTTGTGTGTGACTGTCGGAACTGTGTTGCTACTACTTTGGGCAGCCCTTGCAAAAAAGATCTGCGATCTCAATGGGCCAAACCTGGATAAAAAAAGGTCAATCGTTAAAATAATATTATTATACAGCAGCTTTAAACACAGGTTCCTTTATGAAGAGATTACACAAAGATGCTGAAAGACACAGGAAGGATCTACAGTCGCTGGCAGCTCAAGTGCCCCCAGGTTAAACATCACACTTTATTGATGTTGTAGGTGTAAATAAATTCACAGATCCTCCGCAGAGAACACACTTCTGCACACAGTGTTTCTCTTCTATTTGTTTGCTGAGTTTAATGTAAAAGGTGCTAACTTTTCTTTCACTAAATTCATTAAATAAAGTTATGTGTATTAAAATAAACAGAAGTGTCTCTGTAGAGGAAGAGCAAACTACTTTACACTTTGCAGATCAACATGTCATTTTGCTAAAATCTGTACTTATCTGAATCAAGTCCCCTCTCAAAATTCTATAAAAATAAACAAATATCTAAAAAAATTGCTATGTTAAAACAGGCATCTATGCACTGTCATGTGAAACAGAAACTAATAAATGTATTTATAATCACAACTGAACTCAATAGACTCCTGTTATTATCGCTGCCAGTTCTAGTATCACGGTGTAGCCAAACAGTGTGTGGTTTGTATGAACATGTTTATACTAACTGGCTGGGCTCCAATCAGTATACATGTAAACATTTTAAAACGTGGAAAACTAGAATGCAACATAAAAACGATAATTTCATGGTTATAGTCTCCTATACTACACTTTTTAGCTAACTGTCATATCAGTAATAACAGTTTGTGTTTATTATAGGTTATACAGTAATTCTTTTTGATAAAAAAAACAAAAATTAGCAGCAGATTTGGCCCCCATGTTGACTCATTGGCTTTGAGCTTGATTTAAATGCACATGTGCAGACTGATTATACTGATATTCTGATTACACTCCCAGCATGCCTCTCCTGTTCACTTGCCAGAGGGAAAAGAGCCCTGAACACCCTGGTCAAAGCTCTGATCCGGACTGACCTGAGCTCCAGGATGCTGAGGGTGAACCCGTTGGGCAGGATTCTCCGGATGAAGTTGAAGTCTCCGACGTAGACGCTCCCGTCTGATCCACACGCCAGCGCCACGGGGGCGAAGAGCTTACGTTCAGCCGCCGGGCCACTGCAGCTCGGACACGCGATCGGACGCACCGCGCCCGTCCCCATCACCGTGGAGACAAGAGGGGGCTGCTGGGAAACAAAGACATTCTCCCCGTCCCCTTTGTGAAGAATTCCTGCGTGGAAAGAAAAGACTAAACCGTGTCTCTCCGCTTTTTGTCCTTTCTTGATATTTTTTTTCATTTGTATCATTTTGTATCAGGTGGTAAATTAAAAAAAAACGTAATACATGATTTGCGGTGTTTTGTTTGTTTTCTCACCGCTCTCCAGGTTGAGTGTGTGGTGTTTGTCCAGTGCCCACCCGCCCAGGTGAGAGGAGATGAGTTCAAACCCCTGGAGCTGCACCGTCCGCTTCTGCCAGAGGATGAAGTCTGGACACGATTCATATTCATACCCTACAGAGACTGGACCACACACACACACACACACACACACACACACACACACACACACACACACACACACACACACACACACACACAC
>JBBPDC010038877.1:0-11903 GCA_037974485.1 Hemigrammopetersius urotaenia | reverse complement strand
CAGAGAACACGGGTGGAAATATTGGCGCTAGGTCAAAAAAAGTGCGGGGGACAGAATCACCTGTTTCTAAAAGTGAGAGGGACGTGTGTACCCCGCCCCCCCCGGTTGCTATGCCCCTGCCCTGGACACAGACTGACCTGCTGCCCTGTATATTATTGTAAATCATATTGTTAAGTATATTGTTCATTGTGTCATTACATATTGTTTTTGTTTTATACTGTTGTGCTTGAGAGACACCATCGACTCAAAATCAAATTCCATGTGCTCACTCACATACTTAGCCAATAAATGCGATTCTAATTCTGATTCAGTGTCATCATATTGGACCCAGAGGTCAACAAGGACGACACAACATCATAGCCTTGTTTTCAACCTTATTTATCCCGCAGCTTCTAGTGCTCCCTGTAAAGAAACATGTATTGATACGCTCCAGTGTTTTTAGACCTTTATGAGAACTGTTGTGTTTCAAGAAATGTAACTCTCTGATGTATTAATGTTTAATACGTTTTAATGTTCAATGTGTTTTTCATTTTGATCATTAAAAAGTGTTATGCCGCTTCCCAAAGATGTAAATCTGCAGAATCCATATATGTGTGACACTTATATAATGCTGTCAGAAACGGAAATGGATGCAAAAGGTGCCCAGGGAGGGCTTAGACCCTAAGGGTTAATGTAACAAGAGTCTTCTTTAGACTATTTTGGTCCATTTATATTGCTCATAAAATGCAAGGCAATACTATTCATGAGGTCATATTGATGACATGTTAACTGGCATGCTACTAATGTACATCAGCAGCAGGAGCGTCATTTACTCCACAAAAAACCTTAAACCATCCAGTTAGGATGCCAGTTCCCTCACTCCTCACACAGAGCTGTTATACGCCAGAGTGGACGAGCCGATGGATGCAACAACCACACAAAAGCCAGCCAGGAGAAATGCTCTCACCTGTGTGCACCTGAAGGATGAGAGGAGGTTTCTGCTGGATGGTGTTGGAATAGGGGAATCGAGCTGTGCAGACGTAGTTTGTGAGAGCGTCCTCGGCTATGATACTGGAGAAAATCAGGTCTCCGTTCTCCGCCATCGATACTCTACGGTCCTGTCGGATCGGGACCATCGCTAGGGAGACAGAACGAAAGAAGTGAAAAAGGAGTTCAATGCACTTTGCCTGACCTTTTTAAAGCCTGTTTGAAATGACTTGGCACTGTTGTAAGCTTGACTGTTCCATTGTCCTTTCACAGTGGAGGCAGTTGGTGCTCACAGCTGTTCATCCAGTAGGTCTGGGGTCTGGGCGGGCCAACTGGAGGATTACAAGGCAGAATAAGAGGAAGACCCACAAACACGGACACTGGCTCCAAATACTCCTTCAGCCAGGAACGGGCCTCTGTTCACAACACAGCAGACAGAAAGGAGGACAAAAATGACAATGATCTTAGATTCTCTTCCCAACTCACATTCTTAAAATGTACCAAAAAGGTTGAGTAGAGTGATGCCATATAATTTCTACTTTTGCTTCCCTTTAATTGTCTAAAAACATTTTTTAATCGTTCAAAGAACCTCCACATACTTTAAAAACTCTATACAAATAACCAAATGTCAAACCAAATGTGTAATCAGTACTATATATCCAAGGCAAGAAACATTTTGATATGCTTACATTTTTTAAGGAGTACATTGGTCAGGTGTGTTGTACATTAGGGCATTAACACAAAAGTCGAATTTAGAGGCACAAATCAACGCCCCCTGAGAAAAGTTGACTCTGTGCGCTCGCTTGTGTACACAATTCAATCTCTGCCACTGATTGTCTTACGCTGACATGCGTTCCTTGGTTTAACCAATTATTATTGCTTCTGGAGGGGAGCAACGTTGGCGCGAGGGGAACGCATTAGCATTTGTTTTGTCTTGTTTTGTTTAATTGTCATGGGGACGATTCATGTTACGAGAAAATAATTGATAATCAAAAATGTTGGACACATGTGTTCCTCCGCTGCATGTGTGATGACGTCATCAAACGACTAGTCGACTCGATTTCGACTTTGTTGACGGATGTTAATGCCCTATTGTGCATTTATCTGTATTGTTGGGACTTACTGGAAACACGCAAATGAATGTGACTGGACACTGCCGAGCCGAACTCATTGGTAGCAGTGCACTGGTACACGCCCTCATAATCTTCAGGCCGACCCCAGAAGAAAATCTCCAAGGTGCCAGAACGTCTCTTCATGGAGACCTGAGGGTCCCGCGCCACGTTCAGATACACTCCATCACGCGTCCATGTAAAGCTACAGCAGCAGGTAGAAATACAGGAGAGCACGCATCATTACTAAATATCTATGAAACAGTCTAAATGATAAATAATTTCTCACTTGAGGCTTATAATATGATACAATCTGACTTTTGGCTTGTTGAAAAAGTCCGATTTCTTTTACACTGTACATTTCATGATAAATAAACTAGCATAAATGATGAAAAAACTTTTAAGTAACACTTATGTATAAGAACTATCTTATATACATGAGTTATGACATATTTTTTACAAGAGTGAAAGCAGTGAGAAAAATTCTTAATGTATCATCTGTTAACTGAAGGATAGAAAGAACTAAGCAGGACACCATTATTTCTCTTACATTGGAGGAGGGTTTCCAGTAGCCTCACACTCCACTGTGATGGGATCAGTTGGCTGCACAATGTGGTCTTGGACACTCTGCTTAGTTATCATGGGAGGCTGTCTCACTGTGGTAGGGTTTACAGGCACAAAAATTAGATCATCATTTAATGTCCCGGACAGTAACTGTCACAGGTGCTTTAACAAGAAGAATCTCTGTGTGTGACCTTTAAGGGATTTGACTGGATGATCTACATAAATAACACATTCTCCAAATTATCTTAAAGAGCCCATACTTGAAACACTAGCACACATTCGCATAACACAACATTTGTAACATCTAAAACAGCACACAAAGTCATGTCTATTAGCTTAATTATAAAAAGCAATTCACTTCAGGATCTTTTTCTTTGGACGCCTGTAAAAATATGTAAAGTCATACTGGTTTAGAATCATGGATCACGGTAGTTATCATTTAAGTTACCATGTATTAATGTAATCAAAATCAAAAAACTTCATTGATTCCAGAGGAAATTGCTTTTGTAATGACTGCAAATAAACATACACAGGTAAGAACAAAGTTTAAATATAAAAATATTAAACTCTAAATGAAATCAAAATAAAAAACACAATATGAAAATAGACTAAGCTGTAAACACAGATGCTTGGCCTAAATGTATTAGTAACTCACATAACTAGTTTTGTATCTATATTATTTATACCCAGCATTTGTGTATATAGCATAGTGTTTTCATATTTAGGTTTTTCTACATGTTTTTATTGAATTCATCAAGACTTTATATTTTATATAGTTCATGTCTTTGTGTCTATGGGTCTTTGCAGTCATAACATAAGCAGTTTACCTCTGGGATTAATAAAGTTTTCTGATTCTGATCCTGAAGATACAGGTAAACTAATCCAGTTTTTTAAAAAGTATCAAAGACTTGTGAGCACTTGTGAGAAAAGTAAACAAGATCTTTGCAGACTAATGGCTCACCATCGGGAGGGATTTCTACTGTAGACACTTGTCTCCATATCTGCAGCAGGAGAATGAAACTGAGAATCTGCCACCATCTTTCAGACCTCATCTCTGTTTGGGACATGCCACCAACTCACTGCCTAGCAGCTCTGCCACGAAAGAACAAATCATTCTTAATATCAAACCAACAGACAAACCTGCAAAAAAAAACTTTAATATTTCTCTGTAGACAAATGGTTCTCAATAACCCTTTAACAGCTCATATCCAATTTGGCCATTGGTGGACAGTCTGTCCAGCTGTGCATCTTAGAGAATATCAGAGAAAATCATCAATTTTGGCCACTCAAGGTGAACAGCCAGCGTTCTTCTACATGTGACTTGTGGCCTACTAAATACTCAGAAAGCTTTTCTCTGTCTTATCCACAAAACTACAATACTCTCCAGCACGGCTTCTCTGCTGAGACCATGCATGTAGGATGAGATTCCCACTATTTGGCATCCTCAACCCTTAGTCAAGGAATGAGCCTCCCACACCATTTAGAATGGCTCGGTTCCCCTCTTCCTTCTGGCACAGCTTAAAAACGAATCTCTCCAGACAATAGTCACATTGAGTTACTAGCTCGTTTTAAGAAGGACAGTTCAAGACAGTCTTCCAAAGACACACATATTGTTACTGCACAGTTAGTCTATGTTGCCTGGCAAGGCTCTTGTCTTTACACAACATTATGCGAAAATAAATAACTGTACAAGAGCACCAGAAATTTGAATATCTAGAAAAAATGCAGAATGACTACATAGAATAACCAATTCCTTGGTTGCTATTTTATCTCTAGTGGTTTCTGTAGTGTTCCCGGTTTACTAGGGTGGTGCTAATTGGTTGTTGCTAAAGTGTTGCTAACCAGTTTTTTAATGATATCTGGTGGCTGCACGGGTTTTGCCATGGTGTTGCCAGGTGGATGATGTGGTATTCCACATCACTGATTGTTGGAGGTGTACTTTTCTATGGGAACACTTGATTGCTACACAGAAACAGAGAGTGCTAAACAGCCTGGAGCTGGAATGGTTTCATCTCAGAAACTACAGAAATAGTTGTCAAACAAAAATCCAGCTGAAAAACAATAATATGAAAAAAATGCACAAACTGGTACACACATACACATAACTGTCTTTTCTGGCTAAAGCTTGCTTCACTCAAACGATCAAGATCGAGTCTGAACTCACCAATTACTTCTTCATTCAAAAGAAACACAACAGTCAAACTACATTCTGCATGAATGCACAAGAGGGTGCTAATCCTGAATAATGTTGCAGCAAAATCTAACCTTTCAGCAAAATCTTGTAAAGCAAGCAAGAAGGTGAGGAGGCCTACCAGGTTAGACAGAAGCATTCAGAACTCAGAGCACCAGAGCCATCTATACCCCTATCTCAGCATAATACTGAGGGAAGAAGACAAACAATTGTTTGTATATTTATAACAATGACAAGGTGTTATGAGGAGTATTTAAAGTGGTCAGGCACATACCAAAACGTCCTCTGGTGTAATTAGTGATCATATCAATAATCACATCTCCTCATTTCATGGTAGTTCCGTCATAGAGTCCCATCTCTCCCGTAACCAACATTACACTGAGAATAAGGTCTAAAACAATGACTATCCCGACAGATGATTCTTTCACTGTAAGCCACTCCAACTAACGCTCTCTGTTTGCAATTGTCTCCTGACTCTTACCCACCCTATTCATGCCCCATGAATGGCATGCCACCCCCACTCTCTCTCTCACGTGAATCTCTGACTGACTGACAATAAGAGTGCTGATTTACATGTACAGTGCTTTGCATCCTCTTTATTTGAATACCATAGCAGATTAAGGCCAGTTCTTCTAATAATTCTGCCATCCAACACCTCTCATGGTATTTACCTGAGGGAGAGAACTAACATTTGAAAACCTTTTAGAGTAGATAGTCTATATGTATATGTAATTCACCAGAAGCAAAGATCAAAACAATTGTATGGTTCTATAATACAGTTTTTCCATTTGTACTTATTTTCAAAATAGTAAATCTCTCCTGGCAACACAACAGCAAGTAGCAAAAATAAATTAGCATTCTTTTGATCATGACATCAATGTGTGGGCCTCATTGTTTGGTTTTTGAAAAATGGAGCCGCCTCAGTGAATGAAATGTTTGTTTCTGTTGAAAAATTAAAATGCAGCAAAAGCCCCATGACTCCTCCGAAAAAGACAGTGTCCTTCGCTATAGATGACGAGATTTAGTGGTATTTAATACGACGTACTCTAATATACGAGGATGGTTCATGTATTTGACGAAATCTAAGTAGACGCCCCAAACCCGGGCATTTGAGGGTTTAAATAGTTAATGTTAGTGTAGCCTTGGAGGCAAAACACAGGAGACATCGTGTGGGAGAGAAACGTATCTCAGGCCCAGGGGCACATTCCCAGCCCACACTTTTGTGGACAAAGAGAGAGCAATTGGCTGCGCTTTCAGACGCAGGATTACTGTACATGAACCTCCTGTAAACGCTGCCTGAGGGAAAAACTTCCCCTCCTTTATGATAATACAAATCAGAGCAATGAGAATGTATGCAAATGTCCTATTATGATATTAGTGACTAAAGTAAACATTATTCTTAATAATATTGCAATATTTATCTATAATCAAAACACTATAATTGAAATAAATTACATTATCATCAGCAATACTGCTGTTTAACTGTTCATGTTCTGACCCCATAGCCTCCTTTATGCTTTGCAAGGAGCATTTTTTATTTGTATTTGTATTTATTGTTTATTATTGGAACTGCTAAAAATATGAAGTTATTTGCCTCTAAGTGCAGAACCGAACGCCGCAGGAAATCCTTTCTATCTGCATCAGTATAACTCTTCCTCGTTCTGTAGGTGATCTTTTTCCGCCTTTATGTCATTAAGCTCTTATTTGGACTGTGCAATATAGCTCATAATAACAATCTGTATGTTATTGAATGTTAGTCTCATCACTTGCTGCTATTTTATTTTAGTGCAATCATCATATTTTCATGCCACAAACACAAAGTCACTTTCCATAACCATTCGCACTAATAGTCTGCTATTTTATTACGTTTGTTTTAGTTATTTGTTAGTTCTTTTGTTATAGTTATTCTGTCTGTACTATTTCTACTGTTTTCTCTCTATTGTCTTTTTTAAACTCTCTATTGTCTATCTTCATTCCTCTTGTTGCACTGAGCATGTTTATGACAAAATAACTTCCATTTGGATAAAAAAAGTTCTTCATTATCATATCTTATCTAATAATGGATTTTACACTACAGTATATGAACAAAACCAGCGATTAACCTGTTCATCCCAAGTCAGAGCTGACCATCACTCATCAATAAGAATATTATTCAGGAATAAGACAACAAACAGCATGAGAGTAATAACAGAACATGTTAAGGTCTTGGGCTGCCTGGCTGTGGACCTGGAGCAGGTGGGTGATCTAACCCTGCTGCTGGTTCCTGGCCCTACAGTGTCCTGGGCAGCAGGCATGACATCAGTGGCTGGGCAGTGCCATGCACCAGACTGCACAGGCATCAAGCACAGGCTGAGCTCAATGAGCCATTTCCTCTGAGTGCAGGACAACAAGGCCTCTATCTTCTCAGCCCCAGCCGCATCTGCCCCGGCAGGCACTCAGCATGTGTGGTACTAGGCTAGTCAAAGAAGCACTTAGTCTACCCTTGTAAACATGACCCTTTTTAACTGATAGCACGGCTGTACAAAAGCAAAACCCAGGAAGCAAAATCAGTTTTATTTTCAGACAAAAGAAAACAGATTATGTACAGCTCCATTACGTTTACTACAAAGAGGGTTCTGAGGTTTCAGTATCAGCATTACTACTCCTGTTTGCCTCCTTAAGGTGGTTCGAGAGTCTTTAAATCACTTTGTTAACTACAAATCACTAAAAAGTAGGCATACATTTCACCAATTAGACTCTATTCCACAGTTAAACTCTGCCATGCAGTGATGTCCTTATAGGACTGTGTCAGTAGTACAGCTGAGTATCACAAACCCACATATCAGTGGTTCTGACTGATTTACTTCAATATCATTGAATACTGAAACATTCACTTTCATTCAGTACCACATTTTAGCCTCAGTACATCAAAGCAAGCTCATTTCAAGCTCTAGACTGTTGGTCTGCTTGTCTAAATTGTGTTCTGTAGGCCTGATATTGTCCGTTTTCATTTGATTAATTTCCAGTATCTTTCACCCATTGCTGATTTCGGCCACACCCACATTTGGTTTGTAATTTAAGAGAAAGTTAAGATAAGTATCATTTGGTAATTAGTGTCAAACTTGATCCATTTATATTGATGTAGGTAAGAAATAAATTCTAAATAAAACTCAGCCCTTGTCAGTAGCATGAACAAATTTATATGACCGTGCTGCCTGTGTGTATAAGTGAAGGTTACAAGGAGCATAAGATCTATAGGAGCTGTTTAATACACAGGATTGAACAGAATACCTGATTTCTATTAGCAGTACTGACAGGTTTTCCAGTATTCACACATCAGCATATCCTTTAACTTCTTTAATACTGATATTCAGGACTTCAGGACTTTTGCAAGTAGTGCTAAGGATGTCAGTACGTGTCTATAGTCTCTGTCAATGAATCAATTATGCTCTTCGAGGCAGGACCAGTCCTCCTCCTACGTTTCACACAAAGCAGCTGAGTCACAAAAACATCTCTCGCAAAGTCAGAAAAGTGCATGACATCAGTACACACCACAATGTATGACAACATCCATGCTTTTGTGCTCGAAACGTGACATAACCAAGCTTATCTCAGTCAATGCAGTGGACTTAAAGCTTTTAAACCATGACTATTTCTGTTTCCTCAGATAATACAATATTAAATGATCAGATAGTTATTTCCTTACCAGAACTAATGCTTCAGTATCCATTGGTTGATTTGATTTAAATCCCACATTCAAGCCTGAGATGCAGGGAAGTCTGCAGAGCCGCTGTAGTCTGAGGTTGAGTGGGAGCAGAACTTGCACATTTAGAGGCAGAGCAGCTCTACACACACACACACACACACACACACACACACACACAATCAGGTCAACAATTATTACACAGGTCAGCAGGTCAAAACCATCAGAGATCAGTTTCTGTGGGTTCTGTAGTGTTTTTCATGCTGATCTCAGATCTGTGTTTAGTTTCTCCTGCAGGTACAGTGTTTGTGATGAAGCTAGTTCTATACTGCATGATAGTTGGTATAATGATCATATAATAATCATGTGCTGAGTGTTTTTGAAGAAACAGTGGTGTCTGACTGACACTGATCATTATATCGATGCCACAGTGTGGCCTGTCTGACTTCACACTGAAAATATTGAAACAGTTTTTGGTTGGTGCCTGTGGTTTAATAAAAAACACATGCAAGTCTATTGCAAATCTAATATTACTCAGAATTCAAGGTGATGTGACTGAAAAAAATGAAATCAGCTGAAATCAGCATGACAATTGGTGTAGAAAAGTGTTGTGGTTTCTGATGATTGACACTTTTTACTATAAATTGCAGCTACTTTAAAGTGCACCCATTGCTGACACCTTCACAGACAAACACTGCCAATAAAATAGGACACTCTGGACTAATGGTACGTGAACCTAAGATCACTGTCCAACATTTGTTATACTTTCTGCTCTATTGTGAATTGTTCTCCAGTCTTGAATCCAACATTGTATCATCCAAAGGGTATATTTTTCTCATCAGAGCAAGGGAGATCAAGAGAAAAGTGAACATGACCATTCTGTCATAACCGAACACACCACAGTGCAAAGTTCTTTCTCTGCATTTAACTCATTCACCAAGTGAAGCAGCGGGCAGCCAGGAACACAGCGCCCGGGAAGCAGAGTGTGGGGATGGTACCTTACTCTAGGTGCTTAGCAGTCTTGGGAATTGAACCCGCCATTTCCTGAGCACTAGGCTACCAGCTGCCCATAAGGAAGATAGACTGGGAATACAGTTGCTTTGGACATGAATGTGATGGCAAATCCCTAAGAACATAATTGACCAGGGGCTGGAACACAGCAGGTGCATTGCTCAAGCACACAGTGGTTAAGAGGTGGTGAAGGCTGTCTTTCATTCCAGAGATCCAGCTTAGTGAACACAAATGCCCCCTGGAGCAGATCAAAACCAGAGAACCAGAGAGGAAGAGGGCAGCAGTTCTTTGTGGCAATGTTTTCAGGCCCTTGTAGTCAATACGAGGACAGATGGAATCCTCTTCTCGATAAAGAAGACCCCTCAGGGGTGAGGAGGAAAGTCAGATTACACTTGCAGCCAGGGACTCTTGAATGTTATTTACTCATGGCTCTGTTTTTGTGTCAGGACAGGTTAGAGGCACCGCCTGGGAGGAGATGCACTATTCAGATCTATGGCGCAATCATTAAGGCGTTGTTGGAGTAAGGACATGACCCTGGACTTGCGCAGGTTCATGTCCTAGTCAGACACAACAGATCTGGGAACTTCTAATATCCCAGCATTTGTCTATATAGAATAGTGTGTTTCATTTTTAATTAAATTATATATTTTATATATTTTTCTCCATTTCTCTGTGTGTCTGTGCAGTCAAAACAATTTCCAAAAAGTTTTCTGATCCTGATTTGATTTCATTCTTTGGAAACTGCTGGAAACAGAAGGGTCTGACCATAATGGAGGCAATGAGAGTGAGAGAACGACTCATGTCCAGAATCTTCCTGCTACACAAGTCAGTGTGTGGATTGTGTGTGGCTAGCCAAGGGTAACCCAAGACAATGGGACTCTGAATAAAATCAATGAAATATACAGTGCTGTCTGTTCATGATGGTTGCCAGAAAGACTCACCGGAGTGCTGACATGCCAACCGCTGCCCATTGAGTGTGTGGGCCACTAATGATGACTAGGGCAGCCCTCAAGGAACAGCACCTGAACTGACCAAGACTGAGGTTTGGAGTCAGTAGTCGTTCCACTCCAGAGCGGCAGGGAGAAGAGTGCATTGTTTTGAGGAGGTTTTGACATAAGTCACAATCACCAGTGTCCTTATACTACATGAGATGACAAAGAGAACTGTGTGACCATAATACGAGCAGGAATGTGTGGTCATCCTTCACTGTCTCTCAGCTGGGGTTAGGCAAGCATGGCTGACCTGCATATGTTCAGGTTGAGGAACTGGGAAACAACCAAAAGTGAGAGGCCTAGGACCGCTGGTTGATTGGTTGGATTATCAGTAGACACTCTCAGAAACCCTCCTTGGCCTCTACATTAACAGGACTGTTGTAGCAATGCCTTGATCTGGAGTTCCAAATGGAAAAACAGACAGTAAGCACTTCAACAAACCTGGCACAGAAAAACACGAACTGACAAATGACAAGAATAGACACTGGACTCAAATACCCAGAACAATAAACAACAGACGGTAACAAATACGGTACCACACAGCACCAGAGCAGAAAAGATTGCTGCTCAAAAACAGAGATTAGCCAAACAGTATGTTTTATTTCAGTAGACCATGCCAGTTGATAACACCCCTGTTTAAATGTTGTGTAACCCTAGAAACAGTCAGTTAGGATTACTTTCTGATTATCCTTCCATGATGTTTTTGCAATGACACAACTTGTGTGTGATTGTGAATCAGTATAGAAAGTCAAGTATCTATACTTTCTGATTCACAATCAGACAGAAGTCAGGCAAGAGTCATTTAACTTTTGTTTTAGTTCCTGATTCAGATGAGGATTTAGATTTAGGGTGAGTATTAGTGCCACACCTTGAGGTGTTTGAAGGGTGTCATAATTGATGTCACCCTGGAATGATCTGATTTAGCGTTACAAAAAAGAACAGCGTTGCAATGAGCATAAGAAAACATGTCTTTGTGAAAAAACTTCTGCAAACTTGATCAGACTAAACACTAAACACGACGTCTTGTGTTCTGCTGACACCTTATGGAGCGATAGCCACTAAAATGAAAATTTTATGCAATTAGGATTTTTAATTTGAAATCAACACAGCATTTCCTGGTAGCTGATAATAGTTTATCTTTGTTGCAATGCTGTTTTAACAAATATAGTGTAACGTAACCCCCGCGAATAACGGGGGCTACGTTACACCCGCGTATAATGAAAAAACGCTTGTTGTGTTTTGGTCAAAAATGCCTTAAAATGCCTATTTTAATAGTGTAAACCCCAAATATGGCCTCAGATGTGCTCCCAGAACACTTTAATTTCATTTAAAACAGTTTAATACATTACCCTTAACGAAAATGTAAAGATAAACCCGAGGTTTAAATA
>JBBPDC010038849.1:0-11904 GCA_037974485.1 Hemigrammopetersius urotaenia | reverse complement strand
CTGCTTAACTTTACTTGTTTCCTTAAGTGAAAGGAAAGGTTTGGTGAAAAGTTTTCAGCCCTCTATACACGCTAATTTCTTCCAACAACGCTGGGGGCTAAGGACCCCTTGCCTTTCCATCCTAGTGACGTCCATGTCTAGGTACACATCCGCGCTAAAATATCAAGGTGAAAGTCATCATAGCTTGCATAGTATAGACCCAGATCCCAACCCAACTTTGTGAACAGATTAACAGCGATATTTTTTTTTATCGCCCGATAAGAGTCTCACATTAACACCGATAACGGCCTACCACTAATTAGCATGTACCTTGGGATGGGTATATTTCACAACACTTGTATTCATGTTCATGCTAATCAAAGTATTTTCAAATTCTTGCCTAAATAATGGTTGACAGTTTTCTTTTCAAAATATGATTACAATTATGATTACATTTTCGTGACTTATGACATGCTTAGAGAAGTCTGAGTGCTGAAGAGTGCTGATATCATACCAAGAAGACAGTTAGAATGCCAAACCTCTGGCACTTGGCATTATGCCTAAGGTAGCACTGCCATAAATGCTCTGAATAAATATTAACACTGTGCT
Organism: Hemigrammopetersius urotaenia; assembly: GCA_037974485.1. NCBI lineage: Eukaryota > Metazoa > Chordata > Actinopteri > Characiformes > Alestidae > Hemigrammopetersius > Hemigrammopetersius urotaenia. The sequence goes on along the minus strand of JBBPDC010038849.1, from coordinate 11,316 downwards.
TATTAAGTTAAATCAATGCAAACTGACAAAGAAAACATGCTGAATAAACATGCTGACACTATGTGTCAAACCTTTGTAGACAATGCATGTTTTCAGTGATCAGCTGATTTGTTTATCATGACAACCAACTTGCTTTACAAGTTTGCTGTAAAAACAATAGTCATGTATAAAGACCACAAAGGATAAACCAGTTTAAGAAAAGCTAACGAAAGCTATAGGTTGGAATCTGAACTGAGCACTTGGCATAGGTTGAAGAGTATCAGTTTAGTTTAGGCAGAAAGGAAACTTAGCAGTGATGGGTTTCTGTTTCCATTAACCTACCAATGTCTGCATTTCCTCATAAGATTGTACCATAGAGGTGGGACTTATGGGCCCTATCCTTAGTCCTATCCATAACATGGTAGTGGTTCCCAGTCCTAGCTTTAATACAGCCAATTTATCTAAAAAACTAATTAACAAGGCTTTCTCAAGTTGAAGTGGATGTGATACAGTCAAAGGTGGCAATAACTAGTTTACTCAGTTACATACACAGAAGTAAAACTTGTTTTCTCTTAATATTTATAAATGATAACATGGGAGTGCAGGGCAAAATGCAGTTAAGCACTTTCAGTCAAACAAGATGTTGGTCATTTTCTTGCATTCTCATAATGATGTGACGTTTTTTATGAATTTTGATTACCGTATGGTGTAGATTAGACAGTATCAATATTACTTGAATCACCCTGTTAGAGCTTGTAATATAGCGACTAGGGCTGGCCAACTTAACACGTTATTATCTCGTTAATGGATTATTTACTTAATGCCAACAATTCTGTTATCATTTACATTTACATTTACGGCATTTATCAGACGCTGATAAATGATCCAAAGCGACTTCCATTCCCTAACTACAGGGGACAGTCTCCCTGGAGCAACTAGGGGTTAAGGGTCTTGCTCAGGGACCCAGTGGTGGTGTGCTGGAGGTAGGATTCGAACCTGTGACCTCTTGGTCCGGAGGCAAGTATCCTACCCACTGAGCTACCACCACACATTAATGTAGTTTCTTTCATTACTTTGATTTGTTTGTTGCTTTTTTTGTGCTTGACCACTTTAACTCTTTAACATGGACTTCTGTCTGCCTGCCTGTTCCTTACGCCGAGGTAAATCAGAGGGCCAGTTAGACCTAGCCCTTGTGACATAGCAGTACTTTTAAAATAAAAGTTATTAAATTAATTATAAAATTAAATTTAATTATTTAATTTTGTGTGTATAACAATGTGATTCATCGCAATTAATCACATTGTTACATGCAAAGTTCAAATCATGGGATTAATCTGGACTTTAAAAAAATTTAATGGTTGCCCAGAATGAATAGCCGACCTCACATCAAGATCTACACAGGAAAAGAGTACAGACTCCACATGCCAAGATTTGTTTTTGCATGCTGGTAATTAATAAATGCTTTTTATCATTCTGAAACTGTAGTCTTTGGCTGTTGTAAGGCTGCTGCAAGGTAAAATTGATGAATTGTATAAATTTGACCTCTAGGCTAGTTTTAGGTGATGACCTGGTGAACTGAAGTTTTTATTATATCACAGCATGGAAAAGGTAAGACTGCATGTAGTTAAGTACCTTCAGTCAAAATACACTGGCGATCTTATTGCATTCTCATAGCAATGTGAAAGTTATCATGATATACATTTTTTTTGCATTTTGATTATCTCGCGGTGTAGATAAGTCACAGAATTCACACCTATATTATTTGAATCACCTTGTAAGTGCAAGTAGTAAGCATGTAAAGATCTCACATCAAGAGTTAGCTAGGCTAACTGTACAGACTCCATATATGACAAGGGTTATTTTTGTATGATTTTATATAGGCACTCCAAAGTAAAGCGTGCAAGCCTATAAATACTTTATATTTTACAAAGGTATATTTTGGGGATGTTTACTGACAGACTTCCTGTTAAAAATAGGTTAATAAAAAAATAGCTAAAATTTTAAAGACACTTGCATGTGTTTAACACGTCATATTTTCACATGTATGTATATATGCATCATATTGTATATTTGGTGTATCATTATAGATAGATTTTCTATCAAATGACCCCGCAGTCTTTCTTGGTGTTGCTCACAAAACAAATGGCAAGTTCACTTTTCATCAGAGACAGGTAGGTTGCTTGCATACAATATTTATCTTCCTCATTTTATTAATTCTTTGTAACATATGTTTGTGCCCCACCTCAAGCGCTTTTACTTGTACTTTTACTTAAGTTTATTTTACTCATTTTTTTTTTTTTATTTTAACATAATAAATATTTTTGCATTCAAATACACCAAAAAGCTCTTAAAAAGAGAAAAATATCCAAACGTACTTTCTATGCTGATTAGATACTGGTCATACTAAGATTTTCTGCTGTTTTTTCTCTGGTATCTTTTTGAATACCTACTTACGTTGTTTTTGTTGTTGTTGTTTTTTTGGGAGGTTACTTCTTCATGAGGCATTATGTTAAAGTTGAAGTTTACAATAGACTCAACACACCTCTGGTTAGAGCAATGAACCCACTAAAATGGGAGCATGCACGACACCAAGAGAGGGTTAGTTGTATTCTTTGCGTCCTCAGGGTACTTTTTGGGTGAAATCAGGGCAAGCAGATATGCAAGAAAGCTTTCTTCAACTATTTCTGTCTGTTACATTCACAATGCAAATAAAGCTGCAAATGTTCTAATCCAATTCAGACTGACAGCACTTTCATCCAGTGCCACTGCGTAAGAACCAAATGCAATTATCATAAAACATCATAAAACACGTTTATTTTCAGCTGGTTTGGCTATTTGTACAGTGCTGTTCCCACACTGAGAGGCCCAGAGGAGAGACAGACAGACAGAACACATCGCTTCGGTTCAGTTCAGCCTTCTGTTCTTTTAAAGACTGTAAATAGAACTTTCAGCTCTAAGTTTTTGTTTTTCCACTGTAGCAGATCAACCTAATAAAAATGAAAGAGAGAGGGATGGCCTAAACAGAACGACAGACAAAATAACCTAATGACCCTGATGCTGTTGGCTATCATTTTGTTGATTTTAGATGTCATTTTCATAATTTCATCAGAATCATTCATAAATTCTGTTAATTATTGTGTTAGACTTACAGTAGGTGTACCACTAAAACTAATACTGGGTATACAAACATTAAAGTGGCCCCTTATAGTCACACAGCATGAATAGTGTGAAATTCTTTTTCTGCATCTAAACAATCCACCTAGTGAAGCCGTGGGCAGCGCCCGGGGAGCAGTGTGTGGGGACGATATCTCGCACAAGGGTTCCTCATACTCATAACAGCAACATGAAAACACTTGAGGAAGAAGCAGGAGGAGACAGAGAAAAGACAGGAGGGGCCGGATCTGGGTGAAGCTGGGAAATGAAAAAAAAAAAAACCAAACACATGACAAGACAAAAACACAGTCACACCGGGAAAACACAGCACAGGACACAACAGTAGGCTTTATTTCCAGTGCTCCAATTCCTAAAACTGCTCAAGAACACTCAGGTTTAATATTGGCTTCACCACTGCTGTGAAATAAATGTAGGATTATTTGGGTTGTTTTGAGGATGCTGCATGGTTAAATCGCAGAATTTCATTACTACTACCATCAGGCTAGTTTTAGGTCATGTCCTGGCAATCTGACTGGCAATTTCTTTTTACAGCCATGTAAACGAGATTGCATCTGGTCAAAACACCACTATATTGCCACCTGCAGAAATGCAGAAACAGGCTTTGCAGGATGATACCCTACTGTTTTACTATATAAAGATTTGCTCCCTCTGCATTTTTAACTGCCACCTTCGTCACTTCATCCTGGCGCCAGTCCTGGGTCAGGATCAGGACTGGAAACGACTGGAATAAGCAAACGCATCCATTTTGCAACCCCTTATGAATTGTTGATGAAGCGCAGTATATGAAATTTAAACATGGCCTTGGGGAACAGTAAGATGTTGACCTACTTCTGGCGGAACAGGTGATTGACCTCTAGCTGAGTCTCTTCTTCGGTCTGCCCCAGGCCTCGGTGCTGGAGCCTCCGGAGTCGCTCCTGAGGGCTCACGGTCAGGAGCAGGACGAGGCTGGGCCGAAGCAGGTCAGAGGGCCAATCGTAGACCTCTGACCCCAGAGCAGGCAGCTTCTCCACTGAGCCACTCACTGCGGTAGCTATAGCATACGCTGCAGTACTGTGCCAATACCTGAGCGAGAATAACACAGTTCAGTTTTACTGACAGCTTTCACTGACAGGATCCAATGGAAATACTCTTTCTTTCTCTCAGTCTTTCTTAATTCAGCCTAATTCACTTCAAAGCAGCTTTACTGGAATAAACAGGTTATAATGCTTCATACATCAAACACACACACACCAAGCCACATCCACCAATTTTAAAAATATCATTCAACTATTATTTTTTAGGGGAGTGTATAAAAATATCTTTTTTAGCCCAAAAAATGAGTTTGATCTGCTAGAATACAGGACCGGTCAAAGTACTGTATTTATCCTCAATGTAGCCACTGTTAATTGCACTGAACGTTGTCTTGTCTTGGTTAGTTGTGTTGTTGCTCTTGTGTTCTGTCCTGTTTGCACTTGAGTTTTTGTTCTGTGCTGTTCTGTTCTGCTCTTGTGTTGCACCATGGTCCTGAGGTCCATGTTTTTTTCACTATGTACTGTGTGTACATGGTAGAAATGACAATAAAAATCTATGTGACTACTTAATCACTGTTTAGGTTTCAAGCTGTACTATTTTACACTCTATATATGAAAAGAAAGCAGCACAAATATTCTGGTTTGAATTCAGTATTAATATCAACACATTTACTTATATATGACCATTCGGCCTATAGCAGTTTGGCCCCACCTCAATGGGTTCGACTAGTTTGTCCAACACATCTCATAGTTACTCTCTTGCTCAGAGTAAAGAACACCTGCACACCCATATGACGTAAAAGAAAATATGATTCATCAGACCGGTCCGACTTCTTCCATTGTTGGAAATTGAACCTGGAACAGGGTCAGCATAGGCACTCCGAACATTTTAGAGTTATGCAGCTCCATTCACAGCAATCTAAGATGCACTGTATTGAAACCTTTCTATCGTAGCCAGCATGAACGTTTTCAGCAATATGTGCTAGAGTAGGGGGATCAGAGCAGACGGGTTAGTCTTCACACGCATCAGTAAGCCTTGGGTGCCCATGACTATCTCTGGTTCAGCAGATGTCCTTCCTTAGACTAGATGATAACCGTTGTTTACATGTGACACTCCCTACAAGACCTGCTGCTCATCAAATGCAAGAATTTCTTCTTTGAATTTAAATGCGTTTGTCTTAGATATCCTTGCATCTCCTGAGTATAAATCAGGAAATGCTACTATATCTCTTTCTATACATCTGTTTTTAATTTCTCTATATATGTCTATCTCTCACCCAAGCCCTCTCACTCTTGCTATGTGAATTTGTTAAAAGATGGGATGTTTTCTTGACCTGTCCACGATCACAGATCTCTGTGACGAATCTCTCTGTATCTGGGCTGCAGTGATGTAGTTCCCCAAAGCATAGAAGGCCCTGCGGATGACCGGGGGCTCGGAATCAAAGAGCTGTCTGAAGGGGCCAAGGCACTGGGGAGGAGATTTCAGCAGAGCGGCACCCAGAGCCTTCTGCAGGCTCTCAGTCAGAGTGGTTTTACCTGAACAGCAAGAAACAGCAACCAGATAGTTTGTTATAGGTCTAAAAAACAACACTACACTGGTTTTCTTTACTGAGACTTTTTTTTTTGGTAAACATTCTTCACTAATTTTGCAATACAGACCCCAGCTAAAAGGCACACTGTTACAGGTGGGTTATTTATATTTCAATATTTTTCAGCATCTGTGCCATAATGATAGTGTGATAAGCAGAACGGATCAATTAATAACATCAAATAACATCAAATAACATCAAATCATCAATATCAATAACATCAAATAACTTACACAAATACACATTTTCAAATCTGCATTTCAAAAATGTTATAAGCCATTCAAAAGTCATAAATGAAGATTTGCCCTTAATCTTGTAAAACCAGGTGTGAAGACAAAATTGCTATCAATACCTTATATTTAATCAAGTTTAATCAATTTTAGCAGTGTCTTCATGCAACGTCTGCCTTTTATGTGAAGTAAAGCAGTTGCTTTAAGAAAGGACATCCTCTACCTGTAGCATCCAGTCCCTCTATTACAATGATTGGAAACTTTTCTTCAGGCCTGTCAGCCTCTAGCTGTTGGGCCACAATCTCCAGCACTGCCTTTGATTCTGGGATGATGTCCTGGCACTGAGAAAAAAAAAAGAAAAATATCTTACAGGACCAAAGGCTTAAAGTTCAATGAGCTGTTCCAGCTCTGAGGAAGCCAGAAGCATCTACCTGGACACCTGGTAAAGATTACAGACATGCAGAAAACATTTTGAAGAATGTAACCTGATAAAGATGGTCCAATCATAGCACAGTTAAGAACGGGACTCTCTGGGGCAGCCACACATGAGCCTAAGGGCCCCGTCTGCAAGTGTCAGCTAGAGGTAGAATAAAGGCCCCCAGCATTTTATGGATGATGATACCTTTAAGACACCTTTCCTAAAAGACTCTGGAGAAGACATCCATGACCGCAAGGAGTGATGGAGACTCTTCAAACATCTAAACCGATGTTCTGTGACACTGATTTAATTTTTCCTGTTTTTGCACTTTATAAGAACCAGCTTGTGAAATTAAACTTTGCCGTTTTGGCTGGAGGCCTGGTGGTTAGGAAGTTGCCCCTGCGATTGGAAGGCCATGGGTTTGAATCTCAGCTCTGCCAGTGATGCCACTGAGGTACCTTTGAGCAATGCACTATCCCCACACTGCTACTGCTGCTGTGTTCCTGGATGCCCACTGCCTCACTTAGTGAATGGGTTAAATGCACAGAAAGACTTTCACATTGTTCACATTGAGTGCTACCAAGTCTTGCCAAAAAGTGCAGTATCTCCGTACTGTAACTCCCTAGGTTTTGGAAGAAACGTTGGCCACACAGTGAACGTACTTCTATTTTTTTTAGTGCAGTCCAGTTACTGCTAATAGACATGCCCTCAGGTTCTTTCTCACATATGTTCATGTAAAACCAATTGTTCTGTTTTCTGATTTAAAAAAATAGTTATGTTATCCCCCTCCTTGATGGCATTGCATCAGAAAACTTTACTGAGCTTGGAAGAAATTACACATGCATCGATTGCACAGAGACACAAAGACAAGAATGATATAAACTAGATGCATTTCTGTGAGAAAATCTTACCAAACCATTTATGGGTAAGGACAGCTCAAAGCACACATTGCCATGTTCACGGACGAGTTACTTTTACTCAAACCACAACAAACAGTGATACTGACATTGACATTAAAGTCTGTTAATGAGTTTGCGGTGTGTTTTGCTCCACATTTTATTCTCTTTTTATGTTTCTTTTCTGGCCTCCATATACATGACTTTACAGACTCTCTCTCAAACACACATTTTAAAGGTGATTCGATGTCCTCTCACTCTTTCCATATATCTTCCGGGCGGCTCGACCACAAAATTTTATATTTTGCCCAGCTGTTGGAACCATGCCCATATATCAATAGGAGAAAACGAGGTGCCAAAAAACAGGTTAATATATAGTATAGAGTCAAAATGTAGTCATATGACTGACAAACGGTGTCCAACTGACTGACAGGCATGTTTTTATGTCTAAAGGATGGACAAACATGTTTTTTTCAGTGCAGTCTAAATGACTGATAAAGCGCGTTTTTTAAAAGATAAACCCACCATGCCAAACTAAAATGATCCCTCATACCTCCTGGAGAACTTGGTGGGCATCCTCCATGCGATAGAACACGTCCGAGTTGATGATGCTGAGGACTGCTGGATGCTCCTGGGGGGGCGTGGCGTGAGTGAGGTAAAGCCTAGGGCTCCCTGCCTCTGAGTCAGAACTCCACAACTCCTGGCACCGGTACTGCCCACTGCTGCCCTCCTCGCGCTCATACGAGAAAACGCTCACTCCGAGGGTCTGCTTCAGCCCCCTTAAGAGTTGCTCTGTGGAGCTCGCAGCAGACTCGTCCCGCAGGAAAAAGCCCCGGACGACAGAGTCCCTCACTCCGGGCTGGAAGGAAGTCAGTGGGGAGACCCTGCACGTGGGAGGCAGCTGCGAGTGGAGCGTTCTCGCGAGTTCTGCGTGACGCCGCGCGCTCTTTACCCTGCCGCCGCCGTGCACGAGCAGAGAGAAGAGCCGCGCGCCACTGAGACATTCCGCGTGCTCGAGACTCCGCGGCTCCGCACTCAGACCGAAACACAGGGGTTCCGCGCGCGCCTCCCCCTCCAGCACGAAGAGCCGCGAGAAGCCACGCGCCGCACGAGCCGCACACATGCTTGTCATTACAGAGAGTGTTTGTGTGTGTATGTGCGTCTGCGTGCGTGTGTGTGTCTGTCTGCGTGTCTGTGACTGTGTGTGTGCGTCTGTGTCTGTGACTGTATGAGTGTCGTGCGCTCTGTATACACTCTTCCTTAGAGAGAAACGAAACCGAACTGGAAAACGAAAGTTAAACAGTAGCCCAGCAACACGTGACCACACAGCAATAACAGACATCCCAGCGTATGAATAAATAAATAAACATTAAATAATCAGCACGTGTGAAAACATCCATACAGATCACACATGCATTTTTGACACAGCAGAAATAAAGTCTATATTTGTTACTAAATATTTTAGTCATATTTTATGACGCACTTGGAGCAATGCACTTTGGAACAGTCTGATGCAACAAGACACGCTGTAAGTTGCATTGTCAAGTAATGCATAAGTAAATGAAGATACAACTTCATTTAAAACAAAAGGGAGTGTAAGTGTGCTAAATACATATGTACATAAGTAGAATATGTAAGTATGCTATGTAACTCAGAAAGTTGGCTTATAAAGTAAGTTATACATGAGCTTTGCTCAGGCATCATGAACTGCACCTCGGTGATATTTAAAAATAAGTCTCGCTTTGAGCGACTTAATTTGTTCCTTAATTAACTTAATCATGTTAGAGAGGTAGACAAGCCTCTACTGTGTTGTGTTATATCACTACAGGAGATTAATGAGTTTTCTTGCTATGTTCAAATTAGCAGACTATCAGCCATGGTAACCGTTTTCTATTTTTCTAGTTTTCTAACAGTTTTCAGTTTTCTATTCACACTCAAAACATCTACAGTCATCCAAAACCACTCGCAGACAAAACATCGGCAGTTACCCAGAACAGCATGTAAAGTCGAGCAAATGTACCAGTTTTTCTAGTGAAGTGTGAAAATACAAGCAAAAATTGCAAGCCAATGTTATGAACTCTCAACTGATCATTCTAAAAATAGCGATCAACATATCAAAACTCTATTACAGCATACATTCTGGTACTTTCCCACAACCCGTGCCTGAGCTGTCACAGCCCTGCTCCACGGCAAGGCCAAAAGTGGGCTGCAGCTCTACAAACTGCATCGATGCTTTTTGATTGGCCAAAATGCTGTCATGACAATGGGCAAACTTGGAAAAGACCATTGTTTATTCTTCTACTGACCACACAAAACAACAATAGAGATACACCTGGTGGCCTAGAGGTTAGAGAGTAGCCCCTACAGTCAGAGGGTGGTGGGTTTGGATCGCAGGACTGCTAGCTGCATTACTGAGGTACCGTTGAGCAAGGAACTGTCCCCACACTGCTCCCTTGTGGTTTTGGGACAACGACCAGCCATAAACTGCAGGGAGAGAATTGCGCTGCCAACACATCAACAACACCATTACACTGGAAAATCAAAGTGTGCTACAACTTCTGTGCCACTGCAGTACAGTTAAGGTATAGCATGGTTCCTGTGTACCTTGGGAAAAGTCACTTTGGTAGTCAGGTAGCTTCTGGTTATTCTGGCTAGCTTTCAGGTTTTGTTGATCGTTTTTTTTTTTTGTTGATTTTTGTTGCCACCTAGAAACACCCCTTCTTGATTCATGTTTCAACAATGTTGATTAGTCAGTGACTCAACACCACTGTGAAGTATGGTGGTGGATTTGTGATGTGGGGCTGTTTCTCTGTGCAACTTGTTTAGAAACGTCAAGTATCAGCAGATATTAAACTGAAACCCTGACTGCCCCAGTCATGAATTTTAACCATCACAGTCATTCCCTGAGCGGGGGTTGAATCTTCCAGCAGGACAATCCACTGCACACATCAAAACAAACACAAAAATGATCGAAGTTCTGCGAAGTTTTAACAGACTTTAAAGTAATTTCCATCCCTGACCTAAACCCTGCAGGACATAAGACATTTGAATTAAAATCTGGCAGCCTCTGCCAGAAAACTGAAAATCATCACTGGGTCTTTCAGCAGGATTATAATCCAGACTGTATGGCCAAATCAACACAGAAATGGTCCAGAAGACACAAAATCAACCTTCTTCCATGGCCATCTCAGTCTCCAGACCCAAATCCCATAGAAAACCTGTGTGTTGAGCTGAAGAAGAGAGTGCATAAGAGACGCCCCAGGTCAAAGATCCCTCTCTCTGTAATCTTCCACCTTGTGAGCGCTGCGAGCTCAGCAGCTTCGGGGAAACGGGCCTGAAGCTAGTCTAACTTTCGTTTTCCTTTCTCGGTATTACCCTGACCTGCCTCCTCTTATTAATAGAGCGAGCGGAGGGTGTGTGCTCCATCCTCACAACATGCTGCTCTCCAACCAGCTGCCCTTCGTCCGGTTCTGCCTCTCCCCCGTGCACGCGCTCCTCTCCGCGCTGCTGCGGTGGGCGTCCGCCTGGTTGGGGGGTAAAAAAGGACACAGCACGATAACCCAGCGAGACCAGCCAAAAGTGTCCACAGCGGGGCAGAAAGACATAGTTCAGGTCACCACCGCCAGGAGTGTGAACTACCACTTCACCAGACAGTGCAACTACAAGTGCGGCTTCTGCTTCCACACAGCTAAGACTTCATTCGTCCTGCCCATCGAGGAGGCAAAGAGAGGACTCAGCCTCCTGAAACAAGCAGGTAAGAAAAATCAGTATAGAAGTAACACACAGGAACCATGATCTCGCTACTGCAGCCGACTTTATAACACAGTATTTAAACATGCACATGTATTAATTAGGGCTGTCAGTAGATTAAAATATTTAATCGCGATTAATCTCATGTTTGCCATAGTTAATTCGCGATTAATCGCACCTTTATGTCTGTACAAAATATACTGTTTTTAATTCTCTTATCAACATAGGAGTAGACAAATATGTTTGCTTTGTGCAGATTTATCTTTATTA
>JBBPDC010038832.1:0-11906 GCA_037974485.1 Hemigrammopetersius urotaenia | reverse complement strand
CCTACTTCCTGTTTATATACTGTTCGTGACGTCATCTCCGTGACCTCGTGACGACACGTGATCTGGTGCGTGTGACACGCAGCTTTTAAAAGTGTGACAGAGTTGGGAAAAAATAAACAAAGCCTTCTGAGTGTGTTTGTTATATATTATATATTGGGTTGACATTTAATCGCGATTAATTTTTTTCCAGATTTGCGATTAACTAGTTAATGTTAATTAATCGCTTTACAGCCCTAATATATATACATATATATATATATAGTTAATAATGTACATAGTATAATCTGTTAGTAGTGTAATGTAGATCGTATGTTGCAATATCCATAATATACTATGTGTACCTTGTATGATATGATAGAATTATAATACTACTTACAAAATAACTGCACAATCAAATCCACTCCATTTGCAATAAATGTACATTGTATTTTTTAAGTTGTACTTATTAAGCTCTGTTTTGTTAGTTGTTTATCATATGATAAAGAGGAAGAGTTATATTGTATATCTAAAGGTATTCAATGCATTTAATGTAAAGTCAACTAGAGTCAACGTCACGCTCCCATGCAGTGAAAAGGCGACTGGTGGACTGAAGGCACCCTTTCCTCCACTTTGATGGGATCTGGGATCAAAATAGTTTATGACACGCTTGTGATTTGCGTGGACGTCCCTGTGCAGCCTTTAATTCTGGAATTTATGTTTTATTATTTATAATTCTGACTCTAGTTGTGCCGGAGCTCAGGAACCTGGTCTTGGAGCTTCTGTGGGAAAGTTTATCTTTCAGATGATCAACCTTCAGCAGCTACTGATCCCTCCAGCCAGAGGTTTAAGGTCTGCTGCAGTTCACAATCCATCTAATCAGGAAAAGCCATTTCTGCAACAAACAGCAAGTCACTGACAAACAGTCCTTTATTACTGTTCCTCCACTCCTCAAGATCAGACCAAAACATTGAGAGTACTTTCATGATTTGTCTTCAGTCACACAAGGAACTATAATGAAATTTAGAACTTGATTCTTAAAACTTTGTGAGAAGAACTTTAGAGCTGATCCTAGAGCTTTAGAGCTCTGATCTCAAATCTACGTCTCATTTTTTAAAAGAATTAAATAAAAACAGGGTTACTCCTCCAGTACATCAGTCACAAAGTAACAGATCGGCCGAAAATTAAAGGAGAAGGAAAATCTTAAATTTCCACGTGAGCCCATTTATGAAGATCATGTTCAAAGTTATTGTTGACTTTTCCTATTGGTCAGTTTGTCATCCAAATTATAAAAATTGAGGTTTGGTTCCAAAAGAGACTGACTACAAACCAAAGTATAAAAGTTACACACTTTAGCGACTGACGAGACCTGGACTGAGTTTCCACTTCGATTTATTTCCCTTTTAGTTTAATGTCGGTGACATATTTTGCTAAAATGTAAAGGTGCTGCAACCTTTCATCAGAAAACTATGAGCTCAGCCCCCAGTGGGGCAGCCATTCATGGTCAAGAGTCCAAAAGAGCACTGATCTCTGGGTGAGAAGGATGGTCCTCCCCCTCCCCCATCATGGCCCTCTGTTACTTGATGGACCAGAATTGGTGCTTAGTGTTCTCCTCCAAGTGTGTTGAGTGTTCTAGTGGTTTTGCTACAGCAGCAGTTCAAAAAGGTGTGGAAGAGCTTCACGTGGCTTGGATGAGGTACATGCTCTCATTCACCCTCCCAGTGTTGGTGGTATCATGTGATTGGGGGGGGCGGGGGGCTCCTAGCTAGTGGATGGACCTGAATGTGACTAAATAGGCAGAAGATTGTGGGAGGTAGAGAGAGGAGAGAGCGGGGGAAGAGAGAGAGAGAGAGAGAGGTAGAGAAAGAGGGGGAACAGAGAGAGAGGAAGAGAGGTAGAGAAAGAGGGGGAACAGAGAGGAAGAGAGGTAGAGAAAGAGGGAACAGAGAGAGAGGTAGAGAAAGAGGGAACAGAGAGAGAGAGAAAGAGAGGAAACAGAGAGAGAGAGAGAGGAAGAGAGGTAGAGAAAGAGGGAACAGAGAGGTAGAGAAAGAGAGGGAACAGAGAAAGAAAGAGAAGGAACAGAGAGAGAAAGAGGGGGAAGAGAGAGAGAGAGGTAGAGAAAGAGGGGGAACAGAGAGAGAGAGAGAGCGAGAGGAAGAGAGGTAGAAAAAGAGGGGGAACAGAGAGAGAGAGGTAGAGAAAGAGAGGGAACAGAGAGAGAGAGAGAGGTAGAGAAAGAGAGGGAACAGAGAGAGAGAGAGGTTTAGTTTGTATAATCTACCCAATAGCCTGGTCTGGGAGGTGGGGTCTCCTCTCTGCTTTTAAGGGTCCAAACACAGTGCAGATCTTCATTCTACTGTGGGGAGGCTCTACTCTCTCTCTCTCTCACACACACACACACACACACACACACACACAGTGTTTTCTGAAGGACCTGTATTCACACACACACACACACACTGGAGAAATGCCACACTGCGTGGTTCTGGAGGGTCCGGCGCCGTGGGGCTTCCGGCTCATCGGTGGAAAAGACTTCAGTCAGCCTCTGACTATCGCCAGGGTGAGTGTGTGTTTGTGTCTCTGTGTATTTATGTACAGTACTGTGTATATATACATACCTGTCAGTTTATAATACCAACAGTATTCCAAAACTACATCCCAATACAGTATTATGATACAATTAGTGTCGCTTTATGATATTAACAAAATACAATATTATACTACATTATATTCATGGAACATTATTAAATGATTATTATATCACAATATTATCAGTACACAATATTCACAAAATCACAAATGACCATCCAACACTGTAACCGCAGCTCGTAGCCTAGTGGTCAGGGAGTTCGCCCTGCGATCCTGGGTTCGGTTTCCCACTTGTGGCACCACTGAGGTTCCCTTGAGTAAGGTACCGTCCCCACACTCTGCTCCCCGGGTGCCATGTTCCTGCTGCCCCCTGCTCTGCTTGGGCTAAACGGGTTGAAGGTGGTGTGTTCCTGTAAGACAGAACGGCCACTTTCACTTCAACAACATGAACTATGACCACCATACGATACTCGTCTAGCTCAGTATCATCAATACACCTGTAATGTTACTGTGATACTGCAGCAATGCCCTTACAAATGTACAGGAAACAGTGACTGTACAGTGTAGTGATTCATAACCTTTTTGTGTTTAATAGCAAATATCTAGTTACAGTTTTGACAGACGCTTTATTTCATGTCAGTTTGTTCCTCACTAAAGTCTCCAGCAGCATCTTAACTCTGCATGTGCGACTTTAATAATGAAATCATTTCTAAAACATTTTTGTTTTGTTTTATATCTCATTGCCATTTGTTATCCCACCTCTTGTACTCGGGCACGCCTGTGCACTTGGGTTTGAATTTCTATTACACATTTATAGCAACTTACATCAAACACACACACACACACACACACACACACACACACACACACACACTAGTCTGAAGCAGCGACAGCTGAAATAAGGATCTGCTTTAAGCTGCAACAATAAGTGTCAGCTGCACTCTGCTCTCCAGGAAGGCTCATATTGGGAACACACACTCCGTCACACACACTCCGTCACACACACTCCGTCACACACTCCTCCGTGACACTGAAGAAGTCCGATCATCCAGGACACATTTCTAGTAATACTAAAGCCACACTAAATTTAGAGTGTGTGTGAGTGTGTGTGAGTGTGTGTGAGTGTGTGTGAGTGTGTGTGAGTGTGTGTGAGTGTGTGTGAGTGTGTGTGTGCGCGTGTGTGTGTGTTCGCGTGTGTGTTCTAAAAACATTAACAGTGATTCATTCATAAGGAAGGCGGCTCTGGGGCACTCACACCTGTTCAGCTAAACCAAACAACAGAGATGGGTGGATGGACGGATGGACAGATAAGGGAGTGAATGAGTGAGGAGGTAAATGACTGGATAATTGAGTTTCAAAAACGTTCAAATAAATGTTTTAGTGCATGGATGAGAGACTGGAGGAGTCGATGAATTAATGGGTGGAGGAACGATAGTATGGCTGACTGGATAAGTAGATGAATGGACGGATAAATTAACAAATGAATGGGTGGACAAGCCGATGGATGGAATGGATGATTGGTGGAATGGATGGATGAATATGAGATATATATATATATATATATGATGGAGGAATAGTACAGATGGCTGGTTGAGTAGAGGAATGACAGAACTGATGGATGAAGGATCTAATTGTATTAAGTTAACAAGTTAATGTATGAATGAAATGAAGAATTCGTAGTCTTCGTGAAGCTCTCCAGAAGAACCTCAGAATGTGTGAAGCTCTCTAGAAGAACCTCAGTATTCATGAAGCTCTCTAGAAGAACCTCAGTATGTGTGACGCTCTCTAGAAGAACCTCAGTATTCATGAAGCTCTCCAGAAGAACCTCAGTATTCGTGAAGCTCTCTAGAAGAACCTCAGTATTTGTGAAGCTCTCCAGAAGAACCTCAATGTGTGAAGCTCTCTAGAAGAACCTCAGTATTTGTGAAGCTCTCCAGAAGAACCTCAGAATGTGTGAGGCTCTCTTGAAGAACCTCAGTATTCGTGAAGCTCTCTAGAAGAACCTCAGTATTTGTGAAGCTCTCCAGAAGAACCTCAGAATGTGTGAAGCTCTCCAGAAGAACCTCAGAATGTGTGAAGCTCTCCAGAAGAACCTCAGTATTTGTGAAGCTCTCCAGAAGAACCTCGGAAAGTGTGATGCTCTCCAGAAGAACCTCAGTATTTGTGATGCTCTCTAGAAGAACCTCAGTATTTGTGAAGCTCTCCAGAAGAACCTCAGAATGTGTGAAGCTCTCTAGAAGAACCTCAGTATTCGTGAAGCTCTCCAGAAGAACCTCAGAATGTGTGAAGCTCTCTAGAAGAACCTCAGTATTCGTGAAGCTCTCCAGAAGAACCTCAGAATGTGTGACGCTCTCTAGAAGAACCTCAGTATTTGTGAAGCTCTCCAGAAGAACCTCAGTATTTGTGACGCTCTCTAGAAGAACCTCAGTATTTGTGACGCTCTCCAGAAGAACCTCAGTATTTGTGACGCTCTCTAGAAGAACCTCAGTATTTGTGAAGCTCTCCAGAAGAACCTCAGTATTTGTGAAGCTCTCTAGAAGAACCTCGGTATTTGTGAAGCTCTCCAGAAGAACCTCAGAAAGTGTGATGCTCTCCACAAGATCTTCACCAGTAGGTCTAATGTATTTGAAACTGCTGGTCAGATCTATTGTTTCAGCTCGAGTTTTGTGAAGAACCGTGAGTTTTCTGATGACCCTCCACTGATCTGCTCTTACACCGATGGAGCGTTTGACGCAGCAGAAATGTGTCTTGTCTTTTTGAGGATTCCCAGCTGTTTCCCTGGAGCTGTAATGAGGTCTGGCTCTCCGCTCGCTCTGCACCTCAGCACACCAAAACACTGTTACCTAACAGTGGCCCACGTGGCCATGTTTGGTCAAAAAGTCCAACATCTTGTTCTCTTTCTCCTCTTCTCCCTCTCTCTCTCTCTCTCCCTCTCTCTCTCTCTCTCTCTCTCTCTCTCTCTCTCTCTCTCTCTCTCTCTCCCTGTCCCACGTTACTTTCTCTCCTGTCACAGATGGCTCTGAAACCTGCTGCTGTTCTGGAGTTTCATAACAAAGATGTGGTTTAGATCTTTTCTAGGTTCCAGAACGGGAAGCAAAGTTATACAAAAGACTGAATTCCTACAAGACCCCTGTCTCTGGCTGCAAGGTACTGTGCAAAAGTCTTGAGCCACGCCTCATTTCTTTATATTTTGCAGGACAGTGAGACAGCAGGTCAGTACAGTGGTAAATTGCAACATCAGCAATCAGTACGGAACAGAGAGTTTGTATAATTAACGTGCCTTAAAGGTCTGAGCATCGTAATGACCACTGTTCACAGCCTAGACAAGCTTTCGTGTAATTTTAGGAAAAGTTCTCCAGGCCTCTTGAAGGACATTCCATAGCTCTTCTTTGGACATTGGCTGCCTTTGGTTCTGATGATCCCACGCTGCTTCACGCTGGTCCTTTAGGGAGACTGATCCATCACTGATAGGGTTCCATCGTGCTTCTTCTATCGAGGTTTTTGTTTTTGATCGTGTTTGGGATCGTTTTCGTGCTGAAAAACGAAGACATTATCAATCAGATGCGTTCCACGTGGACTGCAAGGGCTCAAAACTTTTGCACTGTACTGCAGCTCTGTGGTTAGAAACTGAAGAGAGCAAAGGTGTCCAAATCCCAGATGCCACGTTGCATTGCATAGCTTTTTAAATGTTGTGCGAGTCGTTCCCCCCAACCTTCCAGAAATCCCTGATAGTCGCTCTCTGTCAGGCATAAGGGGGTTAACTTCCCATTAGCTTTCCACTAGCTGTCTTTGATTATATGCCAACATGGCAACTGCAGTGGATGTTGGAGAACTATTGCCATAATTGCCGCCTCCAGCGGTTTCAGTCGCTGGACTACTGAGCCGGGGTTTCCTACCACGCCCCCCTCGTCACATGCACCTTTGTTTTGGTTTGGTGCGTTGCCTCGTTAGGTTTCCCCTTGTTTTTCCAGGTCTTTCCTCTTGTGACCTAACCTGCGTTTGATTGTGTTTAATTGCTTTGCGTCTCATTGGCTGTTGTGTTTCTCCTCCTTTAAAAGCCCAGTTGATCCAGAAGTCCTGAGTCCGGCCTCCCTCATACCACCTTCATGTTACAACCTTGTGCCTGCTCTCTTACAGGCTCTGCTTTCGGGGAAAGCTTCGGTTTCTTTACGGAAGGTTTTAGTAAGAAGTTCTCACGGTTTTCTGCCAGTGGACTTTGACATTGAGATTTCTGTCTCTTTCTGTCAGTTGGTGTGTCAGCTGCGCGGACACAGTGTGTTTTAGCTATGGATCGTCTATCAAATGCAAAAACTAAGGAAAATATAAAGCTCTGAGTCTAAAGACAACGGCGTATTGACCATAATCTTGAATCTCCATTAACTTGCAGTGTTGGTCGCCAGTTAGGAAATACATAAATGTTCAGTGTTGAACGCTCCAGATCACATCACTGTGGCAGTTTCCTTTAATGGGAAGTAGTCGGGCGGCGCAACTGTGCAACGCTACGAACTGAAAGGTTAATTGAAGTGAAATGGAAACAGCTGCCTACATTAGAACGCCAAGGACGGAGATGAACAGATGCGGGTTCTACAGCAGTGGGCCGTCTCCCAGTCTAAGAACTGTGGTCCAAGTCTTTTTTTTCTCCATTACATGTTCTATATCAGTCCCTTGAGTTCTCAGTGTTGCAGCTATTCATAGGCTACTGTATTGCCCCCCTGTGAGAACTTTAGTACATTCACACAGGGGCTTTTTCTCTCTTTACTACTTGACAGCTATTCCTCTGGAGCTCCTCTGAGAAGAAAAGGGGGGGGTGGCGATGAGAGATGGAAAGAAACTGATGGAATGAGTTCTCTTTTTTTTGTGGAGGTCACATCACTTACTCTGTGTCTTTGGACCGCAGCTGTTTTTTCTTCTGTTCTTTTCTTGATTATATACACACAGACACACAGTTGGCCTGGTCCCAAGCCCAGACCGGGACAGCTGTCTCCCTTACAGTCATGGAGCTTCAAATATCGGAAGTGTTTCAGCCCTGTACACAGGGCAGCCAATCAGAATAAAGGTCATTTGCATATTAAAGGCACAGTACAAAACAGATTGTTCCAGTATATGAGACAAATCGAGACTTAAAATGAGTGTGTTAAGATAAATTGTGGTTCTTTTTGGTCATTTAAAGCAAAAGAAAATGGAAGTTAATGGGTTCAAGTGATTGTTTTAGGCTCTAAGATGCACAAAATCGTGAAAAGAGGAGGCTCTCCAGCTCTGGAGGGTGAAGAATCTCCTACACATGCCTTGGTGTATACAGAACTGTGCCCACAGGCTATAAATGTTTGAAGCCATTTGTATCAGCAATGGGTTTCTTTCCGTCTTACTAAAAAGTTTAGATTTGATGGAGCTACAAGTAAAACTGGGCTTCTGAGAAAAGAGGTCTGGAAATGGTTAAGAGAGCACTTTACCGAACGTAAAACCACCCTTTACTGTATTAATGTTATTAGTATTTATTGTAATATTAGTATTTTAACACTAACTTAACTCTACTGCTCCGTAGTAAACAGCTTTTAAGAGTCATGTTATGTGGTGTGTAGAAAGGAGCAGACCTGCAGACTAAGCCTGGAGTTCTGTTTACTGGGCCAAACACAGACACACAAACCAGAAAGGGCAAGCACACACACACACACACACACACACATGAATGCACTCGCTTAGTCAGGACACTCCATCAATCAGACAGAAGAAATACAGCGGAAGCAACCGGTTTTATGAATGTCTCCATCACTGAGGGCTGTTCCCCCGTTCAAGCCACTAGAAATGTCCCCCGCTGAGGTCAAAGTCGTAACTCCATGCTTCTACCAGACGCTCTTAAACCGTACAGTTTACAGCATGTTCCGACGTCAAGTGGCACATCAAGGCCTGCGCGGACCCAAAAGCCTCAATATGAGTGTTTATCAACTTTAAAAGTACGAATACGATAATAACAAGGACCGTAAGTGCGTAGCATGTGGAGGACGCATTTCGAAGAGGTTTCCTTTAGGTCAGTGCAAAATGACAACTCAAGGTTCAATGTTCGGGGTCACGTTATAGTCATCAGCAGCTGTGAACAGAAACAAAATAAACAATACGATGAATAGACTCATCAATAAACAGACACCACAACAATGTACAGTAAAGTTACAGTGTAACGTAAACTTTCCAGAGTGACGAGTGTTGCGCCTTTAGTATGATTATTGCACAGGAGGCAGTTCCAGCCCTAAACAAAGTGCAAGGACTGACAATACAGCAGTGTAGCAGTATAGTATCTTTCCAGAATAAATATCTCTTCTTACTATTCACTTACTGTTCACTACAGTCAGAAACAGTGCAGTTTCCGAACCAGACAGAGGTGCAGTTAGATAGCAGACTTTCGACGGTCCTCTTATAGAATGTGGGTGTTGTTGGTGCCACTGCCTGGAGCCTGAGACACTGTTGTATCTTTTTTAGACTAAAATGTGTTTTTAATACATTAGTAGTGGAAGGATACGTGCGGGGTGTTCTAAGGCCAAAAAGTCCCCAAAGGAAACTTATTTTTTCACGTTTGCCAGTATTTAACCTTCATCAGTGTCACAAATATATAACCATAAGTCACCTGTAGGTTCTCTGGTGGGTTTGGAACGTTTTATGTTTTTGTGTCGACAAGACCCCTGGTTCTATTCACGACCAATGTATAGAAATCAGGTGCTCTACAATGTTACAATGTAAACACATGGGGCAGCCAATCAGAACAGATTCTATTTGCAAACAGTGCTGTGCAAAAGTCAATGCAAATTGCTTAAAGCCACTTTTCTCAGCATGTGTGTCAACAGATGAGAACAATATGATCTAGTTGCTATTCAAACTCACCAGTGAACCAGCACCTGTTCATATGGATGTTACAAATATTATAAATCTGAACTAAATTGAGTTTCTTTAAGGACTTTTTGGCCTCATTACATGAATGGGCTTGGTAGAACAACATCTCGGGCATCAGGCAGCACATTCAAACTTTCTTTGAAGGACCTTCCAGAGAGTTTTAGAGGTCTGGTTCCATTCACCACCACTGTGAGCAGTTCTGACTACGCAATAGTGGGGGATTTCACACCAAATTATTCTGAATTAGTGTTCAGCAAAGGTTAAGGTGTCACAGTGCCGCTATATATTGATGTTTCAAAGTAATGCCAAAGTCGAAATGCCCACTGTGATCTTATCCCAGTAGTATCTGCCCTGATTAGCTGTTTTCCCATATTCCTGTGGTTCGGTCATGAGCGCTTGGTTCTCTGGTTAGATATCTCCAGGCAGCAAGGCGTCCGTGGTCGACCTGTCTCCTGGTGACATCATCCTGGCCATCGATGGTTTCGCCACCAGCAACATGTTGCACTGTGAGGCTCAGAACCGCATCAGGGAGGCGACACACCAGCTCACCTTAACCATCGAGAGGTCAGAAATCACAGGAGAAACACACACACACACACACACAGCTGGACATCTGTTTAATGTGTGGATGCTCTAGAACATCCAACTGAGAGCATCTCAACATTGATCTGAAGGTCAGAGTTCATAAACCTGCACGGCACCTACATAAGCCTTTCATTACAACTGACATAAACCTACAGTTCTGCAAAGGCCACTTCGATCTGTTTGGAAATCCTTTCACTTCAGCTAGGTTTATATCAGCAGCTATTGAGGTCTGGTGTAGATGTTATGGAGCTTTATGAATGATTTCCTTCAATCAAATGTTCTCATTATTCCAGAATGACCTTCTGACAGACAGAGATGATCATGGACGACCTTTCTGCTTGAAAGTAACAGCCCCATTACTTTTACAGGCCAGAAGCTAAACTGTGGTCGCCTCGTGTAAGTGAAGATGGTCGAGCTCACCCTTTCAAAATCAACCTGGAGGCGGAGAGACAGGTCCGAGTTACAGGAAATGTATTGCTACACATGGACTGTTTGTTTATGGCAGTGGAGCTCAGTACTGGTCCTGGAGATTTACATTTACGGCATTTATCAGACGCTTTTATCCAAAGCGACTTCCGTTCCCTACCTACAGGGGGCAGTCTCTCCCTGCAGCAACTTGGGGTTAAGGGTCTTGTTCAGAAACACAGTGGTGGTTTGCTGATGGTAGGAATTGAACCTATGATCTCTTGGTCCAGAGGCAAGTATCCTACCCAGTAGGCTCCACCACCCCTACACACATGTATTCCCCTGAAGGCCTTCGTGATCTGGATTAGTTGTACCGGATTGGGTTTGGAGATCAATCAATCAATCAATCAATCAATCAATCAATCAATCAATCAAACTTTATTTGTTAAGCACCTTTCAAGTTAAAAAACACAAGGTGCTGTACATTAAAAACTAAAACAAAGTAAAACAGACTAAAAGCAGAATGAAACGTAAAAATCAAATAAAAGCAAATTCAAAAAGATATGTCTTCAGTTTCTTCATAAAAAGCTCAACTGAGTTTGCTTCCCTCAGGCTCTGTGGCAGAGAGTTCCAAAGACCAGGGGCCACCGCAGCAAAGGCTCTGTCACCCTTAGTCTTCAGTCTTGTACGTGGCACAGTCAATAAACCTTGTTCACAAGATCTTAGACACCTGCTGGGCATATAGGGTTCCAAAAGTTCGGTAATATACATGGGTGATTGACTGTGTAATGCCCTGTAGGTAAGAACCAGAACCTTATAATGAATTCGGAACTGTATTGGGAGCCAATGTATCCCCAGGACCAGGACTGGGCTCCCTAGGTGTATAGTATAGTACTGTTGTATTGTAACCCATCAAAACTAAGGCACTGTCATTCTGAATGGCAGGAGTACAGGCCAATAGGAGCGGGCCACAACCGAAGGGCCGCCCCGTTCGTGGCGGCGGCCAACATCGACGACAAGCGGCAGGTGGTCAGCTCGGCCTACAACTCCCCCATCGGCCTTTATTCTTCAGGCAACATCCAGGATGCCTTACACGGTCAACTCAGGGGCCTGATGCAGAACAAGCCGGAGAGGTGGGTGTGCAATCAGATTGCAGTGTGGGTTCTGAAGTGACCTGGAGCTTTAATCTCACATTTAAACATCGTCTATCAAACCGAGATTGAATTCTTAGACACACAAAGCTTTTTAAATGCAGTTTGTGATGTACAGTAATCCCTCAGTCTAATGCAGATTTTTTTCTGAGAACTGAACTGTAGTACCTCCACCAGTCCAGCGGTGGCAGTAATACACTAAAAGGTTGTTAACTGCCATAAAAAGAAGAAGCTGCTGCAGCATGTAGCATGACTGCTCCGTGTCTTGTCCTGTGTTTTCGTGTTTAAAATACAGGACAAGACAATGAGATGACTGTT
>JBBPDC010038785.1:0-11908 GCA_037974485.1 Hemigrammopetersius urotaenia | reverse complement strand
TACTTTGCCTGGTAATTAGTTACTTTTATAATGATGTAACTCAGTTACTAACTCAGTTACTATTTGTGAGAAGTAACAAGTAACTATAATTAATTACTTTTTTAAAGGTATGTGCCCAACACTGGTGTGTATAAGAGTATGAGAACAAAAACCTACAGCTGCTGTTTATTTTTTGCAGATTAAAGTTTGTAATTAATTCACAAATTCTTTTTGTGCGTCTATGTGGGTAGGAGTTGGGGTTGGGGGGCCTGGCTTGTCTTGGACACAGGCAAGGGGGACTTCCCAAAGATTGGGAACCACTGCTCTGTTTGACTGACCTCTTCAGTACACCTTCATCTGTTTGCTGTTTTACTCTCGTCTGTGGATAAAACAGTGATTAAACCCTCCATGTCATGTGCTTTTAGCTTCAGCTGTTACATCCAGGATCATCCCTACCACGAGACTCCCTCTCCGCTCTGAAGATTCACCTGGCATTGTCGTGCACTTCAGCTTTTCTCAGAGTCTCAGGGTCACTGGGGAGAGCCCACCTCCTCTCCCAGCCAGACCCAGTACAAAAGCCTGACTTTATAGACACAGTGTAGCAGAGGAGAATGAGTCCGAAAAGGGAGAATGAAGAGCATTCTGGCCATACAGTGCTGTGCAAAAGCCTTAAGCCTTAGAACGTGGGCGGCACAGAACAATTGGTAAATTGTCGTCATGGAACTTCACCCGGTTTGTGTTGATCCTTGAGCTCTTAGATGTCATGCTGAGCTTTTTTCCTGTTTCACGTAGAACCAAAATTATTGTAATTTCAAATGCATGTAACAATAATAACTGCTGCTGGGGGTTGAAAAATATTAATCACGAACAAAACTGTCAGAATTTCTTTTATTTAAGGTCTTAGAAACAAAACAAAAAAAAACACAAGAACTTTTCTGGATAGTCTCCGCCCACAAGTGGGTGGGGAAAACCCACAGAGGGAGGAGCTCCAGAGAGCACCGAGAGAAAGAGCAGCAAATGGCGAGAGAACAAACCCCGGTTCTAGACTGTTTTATCAATTATATTGGTTGATTTTACTAAAACAAGAGTTCTAAAGGATATGAATAATATTTAAAAACAGTTTAAACAGATTTTTTCACATGAATGTTACTAAATATACTAAATACATTAAAAAGGATAAATACAAACATTATACAGTAAATAGTGATGTCATATTCAGTAAATCAATGTGTTTACAGTACAGTACATTACTTGTAGTTTCATCAAAATCCTGGTTTGACTCAATCAGTCCTTCAGTAAATTAAATCAGGAGCTGCTGACGGAGTTTCACAATCCAAACAATGACTAGAGGAACTGAGGAGGAACCTGGAACCAAACCTGTGTTCTCCTCACCAGCTCACACAATTGTTTGTACTTTAAAAACAAAACAAATCCTGATACTTTTTACTGCTTTCTAGTTTGTTTGTACTGATACGAATGTTCCTAGCAGAGACACTTTATCACACACTGATCAAAATGTTGTGCCCAAAACTTACACAGTGCTGTATATTGTTTAATTATCATCACTAATAACAATAAGGGGGGCAAGGGAATGGCATTCTTCCCACCCAGAGAGAGAGAAGGAGCGAGGCCAGAGCTTTTGTGTACAGAATCATACAGAGAAATGCACTCAATTCACAGACACAGATCAGTATAAAATATTTCAACACGGCTGTCATATTTATGAACTCCAGTTGCAGAACTTTGTAATCAGGGCCTGTTGCATCATGATGTCAGTGAGTGCAAACCGCTTAACTTATCAGCTCGCTGACCAATGAGCATTCAGGACCAGTGATGTTAGTGTCCTATTGACCTAAACCTGATCATTAAAGGAAGGTGTGGACAGTGGCCCTCTGGGGGGTTGAAGATTGGACAGGTGGGTCACGAAAGGTCTTTTTTTTTTTTTTTTTTAATTTTGCAATTAAGTTTGAAATCCCTGTTCAATATTTATGATAATGTTTTATCATTAAAAGCACCAGGGCAGTCCTGGGCTGGGCTGGCTTCCTTCCAGCCCGGACGACGCGAGTGCACACCCCTGGACGCTGTCCTGGTCCAGTGGTCCGGGTCCCTCACTGCGGAACCCCTCAGTGTCTGTGGTGGCCGTACCACCACCAGGGAGGCCTTCGGCCGGCAGGGTGCTCTTAGTCCCAGAGTCCGTGAGCCTCCCCGCAGGCTCTCCGCTGCAGTCCGGCATGTAGGCCCCTCCGCGGGCCTCGTCCTGGCGCTCCTCGCGCCCTGCGCCGCAGTCCAGCCTGTAGGCCCCTCTGTGGGCCTCCTCCAGGCTCTCCCCGAGCCCTGCAGTGCTGTTCGCGGCTGTTGCTAGTGGGTCTCTCCCCTGCTCTAACCCCACTAGCTGTATCCCCAACCCCCGAAACCCCACCCCCACTCTCCCAGACCCCAGTACGCCCCCCAAAAAATACATGGGGGTTTTTCCCCCTCCGGAGGCAATGGTCCACCATCCCCATCCTCCCCTAGCCTATCTACCAGGCTAACAGCTATGGCTAACCCCCCCAGACACCCAACTAACCAGGCTGTCTGGGTCTGGGGGGAGGGTGAAGAAGACGGGGCACTGGTACGGGACGCGGTCTGCATCCTCTCTGGCTGCTCGGCGATGGTCGCACCCTCTGGCAGCTCCACATGTCACGCGGGCAGGGAGTGAGGCTCGCAGATCCCACTGAGGGTGAGCCTCTGGAGGCAAGTCGGGGACGAGCCGGAGCGGTGAAGAGTCGGAGGAAGCTCCAGGCTTCTCGGGCAGCTGGGGACCGGGTGGATGACGGACCCTACGTGGACCCCCACGTCTCTGTCTATGCCGAACCGCAGATCTCCCGTCTCGCTTGTAGGCGAGCCTGTACGGGAGCTCATCCGCGGTCGTGTCGGAGATGCCGTGACAATTTGATGTAATTTTGATCTGGAATGTCACAGAGAATATAAATCACAGAACTGAGTGTGTGTTGGTCACTGGAAGCTTTTTGATGTTGAAAAATAATGTATTTATTCAATTTATTGAGTGTCATTTGTATAACAGGCACAAACAGCACACTGAAGAGAAGCTGGACTAAAGGAGAGAGGAGTGTGTTTTTAAATGGGAAAAGGACAGACCTGCAGAAAAAGACACAGCCTTTCTAAAGGAAAAGAGCTGCAACATGATGCTTAGGTTCTGGTGTTATGATGATAATAGAACAAATAATAAAATACAAAATTTCCATATCAGTTATGGGGAATTCATGGACACCAAAGGAACAGAAAACAGGAAAATCGAACAAGAACTCAAAATCAGGAACCAGACCTTATGTGCCCATAAAAAGTGCTTATTTGTAGAGAAAGTCAGTCTGAACTTAACTGATAAACAGCAAGAAAAGTTGTTACTTTACATATTTTCATTTTCATGCTTGCAGTTTACACAGAAAGCCATGGCATATGCGATGCAGGCCTTGCTTGTGAGAGCACTCTGGTTTTACGGCTATAACAGGAATAGGAATTGGCCATAAACTATCTCTGGTTCATGTATAATATTGAATTATAAGAAAATCAAGGGTGTAAAATTGTATAAGCACTGATATAAGTGGCCCCATAACCCCGCTACAGGCCACAGGAGGTAGCTATGACGCCAGTGGTTATGTCACCGTGATATAATATGTAGCAGTACAATCACAATCTTTCTGTCCGTTTCGTTTAGCCCTGCACTGTAGACAGCAGCTTTTGTCCGACAGCACCAGCACCTCGTCCCGGCCCGCCTCACCCCCGCCCCCCCTCTGCGGCCACTAATATAGCATTACAGCGAAGCTAGGGGTGTCCATGCCCCCCCCGGGCCTGTTTTGAACCCAAACATGTAATATTGAAGGATTGCGAGATTACACGCTTCAGAGCTGCGGCCTTTTAATTAACATCAAGAACCCCTTTCACTTTTGATTCAGCGGAACAGGGACAAGGCCGGGGTGAACCTCTCTTTCCTTTCAGAGCAGCTGACCTGTGAAGACCTTTTGCTTCCCTTCATGTTCCATATTGTATATTGATAGAGCTGACATTACATAAGGCCAATGTGCACACAGACCTCTGTGCAAAGCCATGGGAGACCCTGGAGTCACTGACAGGTCTATTTTAGAGTCGTAATCGAATGGCTTGTTTGTTTGTTTTAATAGCATGCAGCAGAACTCAAGCCACTGGAGTCATCTGGGTTTAGTCCTCAAAAACCACTGAGAGCTCTGCTACATGAGTTCAATCACCATTCTTTATGCTTTAGCATAATGTGGTCATTTACCGTCATGCACACTGACCATTAAAAGCCAATCATGTTCATCTAAGTGTCTTCCTCGGTATGAAGAGCAGGTTTACCACTTCCGGCCCGAAACGCCTGAGCGATCTGAATATCATCAATACCAGTAGAGGACTTGATCAAAAGAGGCCCGTCGCAAATATTGCCACCAATTTTCATGTGTCAAATACTGTTTCTTGCTCAGTCTGGAATATGGTGAGATACTGTACATCAACAAAAATCTAGCAGTGTATGAGAAAAGAGAGGCAGCTGTACTATATATGTGCGACAGCGCCATCTAGTGTATTAGTGTCATCTATCTTAATATTACACAGGTCTGCAGGCTTTGAAACAAATAAAGTGTATGTGAAATTGAATTATCTACATGTATTCATATTTATATGTGCTTTTAATCGTGCACTATGTAATATGTCAATATATATTTACATGTGCGTGGTGTCAAAAGTTTAGTAACACCACAGGTTTTCACCACTTATCCATTTCTTTCATAAACTGCAGATTTTATATTCTTGTTAAACATTACAAAGTTGGTTAATGAACAACTATAAATGAAAGTACGTCAGACAAAACAAGTTTCTTTTATAAGAAATTCTAGACTGTTCTTTCACTTTAAATGCAGTGAGCTGCATTAGCTCATTAAATATCTAACCATTGTGTGGTTAACCACAATGTACAGTAACCCCTATACAGTATACAGATTTATGCGGATTCAGTCTAACCGATTTTTCTGAGAACCGAACTGTATTACCGCCATCAGTTCAGCGGTGGCAGTAAAACACTGAAAAGTTGTCAACCGCCATAAAAAGAAGAAGAAGAAGCTGCTGCAGCATGTAGCATGACTGCTCCGTGTCTTGTCCTTGTATTTTGGTGTTTTGTACGCCCCCCAACCAAATTTTCAGAAATCTCAGTTTATTTAGTATTAGTAAGCTGTGCCCCATCTAAACATGTGGGTAGAAAGAGTTATTTCAACGCTTCTATTGAGTACGAGTCTTTGCACGCTGTTAATGTTAACTGCTAATGCTAACGTTTTTTAAGCAATAAAGTGTTCTGATTATTTATTTGCCTTTACAGTTTAATGCATTAAACTGAGTTTTAAATTAAAGTGTTCTGTGAGCATACTTTGGGGTATATTTAGGGTTTACACTATAAAAAATGGAATTTTTTAACCAAAATACAAGGACGTGGTTTTTCCCTATATGCGGGTGCTCTTGGAACGTAACCCCCACGAAAAGTGTGGGATTACTGTACACCTCCTTACTTATCAAGCTCTCAGAGCTTTAAGCACAGCTCGTCTTGAACCTCCGTTGCTCAACGGAAGAGGAAGACCTGCATCAAGACTCTTTTTAGTCTCGGCCCCGCAGTGGTGGAACGAATTCCCTCTTCCGATCAGCAGAAGACCCACCTTTTCTTTTCGCTAATCTCTTATACATATTTTTCTATATATTAAAAAAAGTTCAGACACTTGTTTGTCCTTACTTTTTTCTCTGTTACAGGGTTTGTTAAGGTTTGTAACTTATCTGGCAGTAACTTGGTTAAAAGCAGGTGTTGATTTAAAGGAAAGGCGTAGATGACTTGAGCACTGATGCACGTCACTCTGGATAAGAGCGTCTGCCCTAAATGCAATTTATTATTATAATCATATTAGGTGGTTTTTATAGGTCAGTGGTGTTAATAAAACTAGGACATTTTGTGGCCAATACAAAGTACCAAAATGGTAAACAAACTGTGAATATAATTGTTAGCAAAGCGGCCTGAGTTTATTTTTAAGCAGAATTTAGTGCTGCCCTGAGCGGATCTCATTTGTGATTGTGGCTGCATATTAAAATAAAGTGTTGGGAAGGGAGTGAGGGATTGTGCTTTTGTGGTCATTTATGTGATTAAAGCTACTGCACTGTATCAGCTGTTCCTTTCTGCTGTAAATATAAGCCTTTCAGACACCAGACATTTCACACAGCTGTTTATGAAGCATCACCAGTACATTTTACATACCCTTTAAATATAAATACACAAGTATTTATATTGCAAGTCATATGAGAGATGGTGGAAGGATCACATGAATGAGTGCATTCTTAATTATATCAGTAGGAAATGCCAGTCGCGTGAGGGAACATACGCAGAAAATGCAAGAAACAGTTTATAGAACTTCCACACTCACACTTACACCTTGGACCGCTTCATCAGTGCCAAGACAAACACATCCGTTCCCTCAAAACCCACCAGACTCATTTATCAGCCTCAGCACTGTGGTCTTTTCATATTTGTTTTCTCCATTTGCATTTTATTAATTACAGCACACTGTGCACTGAGCCTTCCTTCATATTCCCATGCTTTTGCTGTGGCAGGTTTAATTAATGGACGAACAATTGTGTTGATATGCATCTAAGCAACCGGAGAAGTACTCAGCCTTTGGTAATCTTGTTTGTTTTGTTTCTTTTTTAGTTTTTAAGAATGTCTGAGTGGCGAGTTTAGTTTCTGTGAG
The DNA here is from genome assembly GCA_037974485.1 of Hemigrammopetersius urotaenia. Classification (NCBI taxonomy): domain Eukaryota; kingdom Metazoa; phylum Chordata; class Actinopteri; order Characiformes; family Alestidae; genus Hemigrammopetersius; species Hemigrammopetersius urotaenia. The sequence continues at coordinate 5,138 of JBBPDC010038785.1, read as the reverse complement.
TATTTCCCATGGATATAATCATACATTTATGCAATTGCTCAAAGCTTGAACACTTTAGTACATGAACAAATAAGTCACATGATGTTTGTTTAAACAATCTGGTGGTCTGCAGGGGTAGTGCTGTGCCTCACCACAAGAGGGTCCTGGGTCCCATCTGTGTGGGGTTTGCATGTTCTTCCTTATATGAATCAGAATCAGATGATCCCAGAGGAAAGTGATTATGCTACAACTGCACAGACACCCAGAGACAAGAACAACACAAAATACAATCCAAGATATGTCACAGATATAAAAAAAAGACCAAATAAAACTCACCAGAAATACTCTCAAAAGGCGTAATACTAAATACACTAAGCTATGTACCATAGGCTCCTAACCACCATCTGTGTTACTAATAAATAACCTAAATATAAGGAAATCTAACCTGTGAAAATATCATACTGTGTTTCATATTGAGTTTTTTTATTGGATTTATTTAGACCTAATATTTTATATTGCTTTTCTGATTCTATAAATGCTGTGGTCACTAAGAGAGGTGGATATAAATACAATAGATACATAAATGAAATTATTGATGAAGTATTTCATGCAGAGGTTCAAAAGAAAAAAAAAATCATTCAGCAATTCCAACCAAGCTTTCTGAGTAAATTGTTATGTAGTAGTGACCCCATGTGTCAATACTGGCTCGAAGATATCAGTCCAGCACCATCGCAGTGGCAAATCGAGAAAGTTTATGTCGACTGCAGTGAGGCAGAGGTGATAAACGTCTATCGGATTGTAACAAGGTGGAAAGCAGCTGCAATCTGAAATTTAAATCATTTCTTTCATTCACAGCCTTTTTCCAATCATGCCTTGAGCTGAATGTGGGTCAGGACAAGTTCAAGGTGAATTTAAGTGCTTTTTTAAAAGTCATGCTTTGGTGTGAAGTGGTTCAGTGTAGAGGCCTGTGGGGTCGCCCTGCAGACTCTATAGTCCTCACATATGCTGTTGATAAAGGGAAAAGGTAAAAGAAGTGCAAAAGAAAGTTTTCTCTTAGCCTCATACTTGTTTTGAGTGACCGCAAATAATAATGATAATGATGAAGGGGTGTTTGTGTGTGTGTGTGTGTGATCAAGACTTGAGGTGCTCAAGCCTTGATTGCTATGATGCATTTTTAGGCCAGGAGTTTTTCTTCTAGAAAGGAATATATAAATGTATAAACTTATCAAACAACCACTCATGGGTTTTTCAAGAAGGGTCAGCAGGGATGTGCAGAGGAATTATAAGGGGCCAGTGCTCCGACCTGAAAAGGGGCACCCCCTCCTCTGAAAAAAAATCTCACCGACTGTAAAGAGAACTAAAAATATATATATATAATGAAAGTGAAGATTCTGTCATATGTGAACAAACCACAGTGTGAACAGCATGGGCAAGTGAAGCAGGGGGCAGCCATGGACACAGCACCCGGGGAGCAGTGTGTGGGGACAGTACCTTGCTCAGGGTACCTCAGCGGTGCCTAACGGTCTTGGGAATCGAATCTGGACTTTCTGATCGCAGGGCGAAAGCCCTAACCACTAGGCTACCAGCTGCCCCTCAGGCTACTAGGCTACCAGCTGCCCCTCAGAGGTGCCTAGCGGTGTTGGGAATCAAACACACTTCCTGATCACAGGGTGAATGCCCTAACCCCTAGGCTACCAGCTGCCAGGCTACCATATCTTTATTATCATACCTTGCTCCAAATTTGCTCGAAGCTTTAAAGGAGAATCCTACTTTTGGGGGTCATTTCAATAAAAACCTTGAGGAGCTCTTCCTATCAGAAACTAGCTACGTTCTCACGCTTTGCTCAAGTTTATCAAGTGGAAGAGAATAGCTTGAATAGCCTCAGAATGAGTAATTCGTAACATTAACGGTACTGCCATGCATTTCTCTCTACCTTACATGAAGCGTTTTGGGTGGCGTTTTTTAAAAAATTAGGTTCCAAATAAAAACCGATTAAAAAATAGCCGGTACCCACTCGGGTTATTTTTATTTTGGTTCCGTAAATCGGTTCTTAACACTAGAAAGGCAGCTAACTGGCTAAACCTATAATGCTTACTGATACAATGCTGCTGCAGTATGTTCAGGTGTTTAGTCCGGCAGCCTGCCAGCACACATCCACACTGCAGCCAGCAGATACAGCAAGGGTCCAGCGGACCTTGGACCCACAGCCTGTCATACAGCACCAGTCGCCGAATCGCAGTGTGAGCGACACATATAAGGAATTTGATTCCAGTTGATGGTGTCACCTAAGCACAACAGTATAAAACAACAAGTGTGTAAAATTACGTGTGTACGTGTACCTACACCTCACCTTACAGAGCTGCTGCTGCTCCAATAGGCCAATGGACACGATTCTGATTCTTATGAAATTATGTCAATTGACGGTCTCAGCCGTTCTAGTGTCCAATACCGTATCTGCTAGGACATGTGTGGTTATCTGCCAGGAGCTGTTTTAGTTGAGATTCGCTAGGTTTCTTTTTTACCTTTGGGGAATCGAAAAAGAGAATTGATTAAGCGGAACCGGAACCAGAATTGGAAAAAGACAAACGATACCCATCCCTACCGGTCAGTAGGTGCGCAATGCAGGGGAATTAACTGTTCAGGGCTTAGACATTGAATATTACTAGACGCCGCAGGACCAGCAGCATCGTACGTCAGTGTCGCCGCCATATTTCGAGAGGCACTACTGTGGAATGCATGGGCTGCTTGGGGCTGTACAAACCACTGTACACTCCAAACCAGATCCTGTGAGATTACATTTCATAGGTAAGGCTGACCAATCGTTTTGATTACGTTTGGCCATTATTAAATCCGGTTTTATTAATCCTAACTTTAGCTAAGACAGCAAAGCTATGCATTCCTTTATTCCAGTCAGCCTCCAAACAATGTTTTGACTAAACACAAGCACTATAAAACAGGATCTTATAATGGCCAAGTATAGTCAAATCGATTGTGAATGACAAATTGACCAGGGTTTGTCGTTCAACAAGTTTTTTTTGACAAAACACTGGCGTGCCTTCCTCGGTTGCACTGCAAACAACATCAACTTTAACCAAGTTAGTTTAGAAAACGTCTTTTCAAGCATTTCATTGTTCACCACATTCTTGTCTGTGGGAGAAAATTGGTTCATACTCGTTTTGTCTGAGGTTGAAAGTATCCCAGTGATATGCAATGGCCACCTGATGCTTTTTAGCAAATTCATTTTGTGTTTTTTACATTTTTGAAACCTTTTAGACCACATACACAGCCAAGAAATAAGAGACCACTTTTCCCTTTTTTTTGTGTGTAAAAAATAATGAACATTCTCCATTTGTGATGAGTGCAGTAGTGTGTGTAGAGCAGCTTTTCTATGGTCTGTATTCCAGCAGCTTAACTCCTTCGACACACTCCCACACATTACAAAAACAATGATGCAGTCTTATTTTCTTTTTTCCATGGCTGTATAAGGAGAGGCCAATCTTACTGATAGTAGATGGGTAGTGTATCATAAAATGATGCTTTGTGTATACAAGAGCTTAAATGGTTTGTGGTGTTCAACAATCAAATGCTTTAACTATTTTGTCATACCCAGTGTCAGAGATGGTGAAAAAAAACTATGTTCAGTATTCAATTCAGTTTTATTAATATAGCACTTTTTACTCCTTCAGCTGGAAGAAGACACCTCGGGAGGAACCACGACTCAGAAGGGGAACCCAGAGTGTCTTTATGGGGATAAATAACAAGAGAAGGCCTTTGTGAACAAGATTATTGACATACTACGGCTAACAGAGTTGGTTTCACTAAGTGTCCATTGAGGTCAATTTTGTTGGAACAGTAAGAGTCTGTAGTCCATCGACAACAGGATTAGGAGCTAAAATCTTTGCTGGAGCTCTAAACAGCAGTTGCCCCTAATTGGGGTAGAGTTGTGAGCTGCCGAACCAGTCGAGGGCATTTTGGCACGGAGCCCCAGCGACTGCAGACCCGGGAACAAGGTGACCTGGATCCCATGGTGATCAGTCGGGCTGGACAAATGTGCAGCAGTTCCCCTCAGACAAAGAAAAGAGAAGAGAGTTCTTTTTAAACATACAGAGAATTATCTATATCCGTCAGGAGTGCAAGAAAAGACTCTGGCGTACCTCGCTAAAGCAGCCTCGTCTGGCAGGAAAGATTAATTCTAAAAAGGCTGACTAAACGTTTTCAGTCTAGACTTAAAAACTGAGACAGTGTCTTGAGTCCTGATTGGTATTTGGAATAGCATTCCAGAGCTCGGGGGCTATACATGAGAGCGCTCTGCTGAAGCTTTCAGAATTCTAGGGACGAGTAAATACCTTGAGATCTGAGTGAGCGTGGAGGTTCATAGTGTTCCGTGTGAGGTTAACTGGTTGTCCACAATACAGAAAATACATGGAACAGGTTTCATTACCAAAATATATTCCAAAAAAAAACCAACCCCCATCACTTCGCATACATTTTTTCCCCTAGGCCAACACCCAGCAACAAACAAACAAACAAAATATATAAATAAATAAATACATAGAGCACAGCAACCAGACCACTGGCTAAAAGGAATGACACCGCACCTTACTGTCTTTCACAACTTGTGGTAGGTTTGTGGCTTGTGAATGTCCCAAAACGTCCGACTGCATGCACAGCAGTTTCCTCAAGAATCCATGTGATGGCCTTGGAACCGGTCCAATGGGAAAATGAGAAAAGGCCTTCAAGCAACCCTGAGTGGAACAGAAGCGCATGCAAGTCTGTGCCCTAATGGATCTGCAAACATTCACCCAAACAGAGCACCTCCGAGGCATGTGCAACCAAAAGTCTCTTCAAACAGCTTCTCCATGAAAAGTTCACCTGAATCCCCCTTCAGTGAGCTCATGACCGTGTTGGACCTGCATCTCCCCTGACGCCACTAGAGCTGAGTGATTCACGACTCATCCGGGTGAATCACCCAGATCCATTAAATAACTCACGAATCACGAATCCGAGGTCTCCATTGAACTGAATCCGTCGAGTCCTAACGTCATCATGTCAAAGTTATAAACCCTGCCACATTATACATCTTATAACCATTACAACATAAATGACTACAATAAAAGTTGCATAACTTACAGTTTCTTGCACCACCGCGCTTAAATGAG